>AYEL01062868.1:0-30548 GCA_000484575.1 Olivierus martensii
TGGATATAATACATAATATATTTCAAATGTTTTACGTTTAATGTATAACATGATCCAAAATTTTCTCTACAAATCCCGTTTTTTTAGAAATCAATTTATGCCACTTCCTATTTTGAGGACATTCCAGAACTCATTTTTTTTTGTTAACATATGACGCCACTTTCCATTCTGGGAGAATACTAAATGGCGGGGCGAAATAAGCCCTTCCACAGGCTGCCCACCCCTGCGGAGGGAAATCCCGTTTTAGAAATCAATTTATGCCACTTCCTATTTTGAGGACATTCCAGAACTCATTTTTTTTTGTTAACATATGACGCCACTTTCCATTCTGGGAGAATACTAAATGGCGGGGCGAAATAAGCCCTTCCACAGGCTGCCCACCCCTGCGGAGGGGTCAGCCGGATTGTGGAGGACGGGGATCGACGAGCCGGGCCCGGACCCTATGATAAATATTTTCAAAGGGTGGGATCCGAGACTCGAATCCGAGTCCTCCAGAGTGGAAAGCCGAAGCGTTTCCATGCGGCCAATCCGGCCTCCAGAACTCATTATAAGCTTGCGGAACTGAAATCCTTACCCTTCATCTATCTGTTCACACATGAAATGGTGTCAGTTAGATCAGTCAGTTATAAGGGGATCGATACCAAATTCGGATTCTTCCTGAGAAAATATGAACTTACTGAACTTGATTTTTATTGAAAATATGAACTTTGCAGCATTCTTCATGAGGTCAACTAAACAATAAGCCAATCCGGTATTTATTCGAGGGGCTAAAACGAGCAAAAAAAGTTTTAGTGAAGATAGGGCGAAAATTTTTTCCGAGACAACGCTATAAAATTTAAAAAAATGTGCTTAACTTGCTTAACACTTTATTGCTAAAATGCCATTTCAAAAGATATTCAAAATTCCAATCACTCTTCCACCTAAAGTACAAACTAAGCAGGTTTATGTGCAAAATGTAAGCAGTAGTTTAAATAAAAACAGTTCTGGAAATAAGTAATCGCCCATTTTCTTTATATACCTTCTATTTTAGAATAATTAAAGAGACTAAATTAAAAAAGATTCCATCTCCAATGTCCTCAATTTCATAACCTATGAATTTCTATCAAGTAATTCAAACGTTAAGGGAAACCTCAGAAGTTTAAACATCCGCTATTTTTTAAAGTTTTAATACACAGTTAAATATATCATGCCAAGGTAATTTTTGATGCCACGAACTCTTAATTTCATAAAAAAAATCCAACAATTAGTTCAGATAATTTAAAGTGACCAACTATTTTTGGCACAGAAGGAGTACGCCGGCCGCTCGAGATTGCTCCTCAAAACTGCCCGAATATTCCTGAGTCAAGAGCCGAATGACCTTTTTTTTAGGTCTCGTATTTTGTGTGACGTGAAATAAAGACAACCAATAATTGGTCATCTTCATTTTTCATTGGATATGATGATTGGGTTTGTGGAAAAAAACTGAGTCTTCTTCAATCGACTATATTTTTAAAAGAATATGAAAATGAATAGTAATCCTAATATTTTAAATTTATATGACTTTTAATTATTGAAATCATATTTTTGTGTTGTATAAATTTTTCTGGATAATTCTAAATTTTCTTCCAATAGCGCACACACGTCATCTCCCATGTTGAATTTAATCGTTAAAACTGCAGCTAGCGTCTTTACAGATTAGTTGCGATTTTTCACTGCTCCAATAACCATTACCAAGCGAAAATACTCTCTTTACAGCTGCATTAGTGCCGGAACAACATAGTGCACATTCAATTAATAATTTGAAGTTAATGTATAATAATCATTAGTCCTATAGTTTTTATATTTTTAGGAGTACAAAATAATGCAATGGGGTACAAAAGGAGTACACATTTTAAAAGGAGTACGGTTCACAAAAAGGAGTACAAAACTTCCTAAAGGAGTACGTTTGGTCACCTTAGATAATTTGATTGTCCGCCATTTTTAAATGATTGAAACTAATGGGAATAAATATGAAGCGTTGAAATCATCAAAACATCTCTACTGAATTTTCATGAAATCCTGTCAATTAGTTTAAAAGTTTCAGCTCTTTAATCCTGATTTCTTTCGAAGGAAAGTAATTTAATATTATTCAATATTATCATTGTTATTAATCAATAACTTACAGTAAAATTAAATAATAATTAACTATATTTCATGCTTACATTAATATATGCTAAATTCACAATCGCTTTTCGCAATTTCAGTCAGTAAGAAGGATTAAACATCCTAGATATTTTAATATAAACTTGATAAAATGCAGAGTGTGATAGAGCAACTTTATACAGTATTTCTTAGTAGAAATCTCTTCCTGGATACGAGGAAACCGAGGACGTTATTGTGATTCTTTAAAATAAACGAAGCGCGTGAAAAATCAATTTCAGGATATCGTATTCATAAAAAATACTGGTGAGGTACCAGTAACTAAGCTGAAGTAATTAAATCAACTTTTATTCTTTATGATTATTTTTATAAAGACCGTACGGTACTTGATAAACAATAATTTATAATGATCCAAGTGACTACCTCTGTCGGCCGGATTGGCCGCGTGGAAACGCTTCGGCTTTCACTCTGGAGGACCCGGGTTCGAATACCGGCTCCCACCCCTTGAAACTTTTTATCATGGAGTCCGGGCCCGGCCCGTCGATCCCCATCCTCCGCAATCCGGCTGACCCCTCCGCAGGAGTGGACAGCCTATGGAAGGGCTTGTTTCGCTCCGCCACATAGTATTCTACCTGAATGGAGTGTGGCGTCAACTGTTGACAAAAAAGGTGACTACCTCTGCTTTTATAAACATTTTTTTTTATATTGCACTTTTATAAATATAAAACATGCGATAAATTAATAAAAACATATGAAATAAAATTCATGATAAAATAGTATTTTTATTTATGGTAATCTTTATTTGAGAACCAGGGCCGTAACTAGGGCGTGGTGAAAACAGCATTCGTCACGGGCGCAGCTTGATTAGAGGCGCAAATTTTTTATTTAATTTCCGTTATTTACGGGCAAATGACTTTTTTCGATAAACGTTCGCAGACATATCGTTAGATTTTTTTTTCATTTTATTTCTTACAAGAAGTAATTCATGGGTAAGAGTGGCCAAGTTGTACCTCAAACAAAGGCGCCAGGTCAATTGATAAAGTAAAAGTTTACAATGACTCATTGGGTTTCTGCCTCTTCAGTGAAAATTCATGGAAAGGCCTAAAGAAAAGTAATAAAAAGGGATTTTTTACAAATCTATTTGCTCATTCAAACAAATATCTTACAGCAGATTCAAAATCAACTCATTCTGATGGACATAATTCAGTACATTGTTATCTTTAAATGAAAAAAATGGATGGCGCAAGTTTGATCCTTGCCACAGGCGCTGCGTACCCTACTTACGGCTCTATCCAAAATTTCGAATATCAATATCTGTTTTTTTAATACAGTAAACCCTGTTAAGTTGGACACCTGTCTATGTTGAACGACATTTCCTGAATCGGAAAAAGCCTATTTTTATTATATGCCCAAACCTCTATATCATGGCACCTCTCTATCTTGTATCTTGAACAACTGCTTCTAATAAGATGGATATTTATTTTTTATTGGTTGAAATAAAATCTTAAAATTTATTTAGGTTTAGAAGATTAACCAAAGGAATTTGTGAAAGAGAAACTTATAACATTGATTAGTCATGCTTTGAGATGGTTGCTGATGACTTATAAATCCATAGTTTACTTATTATTATTGTAAATACAAACACTGAGCATTGAGAAAAATCAAACCAAAACTAGCCAAATTATAGACAGAATATTTTATTGCAATAAAATTAAAAATACTTGGGTTAAAATTGGCTTTATATTTGGTTTATATTTTATTTTTTCTTTGAGAATTGTGTACTGTTTCTTCTATTGCTGTGATTAAGCTTTCCTTAGAAATGTTAAAAAGCAGTAAAAGAAAATATAATAAACTTACATTAGATCAAAAGAAGCGAGTTGTTAATCATTTACTATTCTGGATGCAGTGAAATGGATTTATGTTGCATGACAAATTTCACAATTAACTATTCAGAAATGTTTTAAAAAAGCTGGGTTCTTTATAATTTCACTGAGGAAGGAATGCAAGAGGTCAAACTTTGACCTAGGAGAAGAACTGAATGCTCTTCCTAGAACTATCATCATAAAATTTTAATTGAAGATTTTACAAATTTTGACAACAATCTTGTTCATCATGAATATGAAAATTTTACAGCCAGTGATTTAATTGAAAAGATTATATCCAGTTCAATTCTTATAGAGACTTTGTTTGAAGAAAAACCGAATGATCATGAAACAGTTTTGGAATATGTAGAGGAATTTGAACGATAAGCATTTTCTAATAATGAACCAGAGATTGTTGAAACTCTATTTGGTATAAGAAAAATAAAATTGAAAATATATGGAAAAAGTGTAAATTAAATATAAAAAAATCAAACTCTACTTACAGACTTCTTTTCAAACAGATAGTTCTTATGTTGAAAGCACTGACAGACTGCAGTGTGTATTTAACATTTTTGAGTTTTTTATTCAAAATAATAGGTTTCCAATTTGATTTGAATAAAGGTTTGCATTGACATGAAAATTTAGTGTTTAGTATGTTTAGAAATAATTTTGATTTTATGAATCTCTCTATGTTGAACACTAAATGTGTCCAACATAGAGAGGTTTCACTGTAATTGCATAATTTATGTTGTGCCTTAAGGCTCTAGGCTCAAACTTATTAGCACTTATATAGATCAGCACTGGTAATCAATGATAAAAAGAGTATCAATACAAAGATTGCTATTGAAAAAATATTATTGTAAAAGAAAATTGCCATTAAAAATTATGGTAAAAATTTAAATATTTTTACCATAATTTCAAAGTAATGAAATTTACATGGAAATTTTTCATCTTTCATCTTTTCAGCAATATACTATAAGCGATCAAATAATCAATGGTAAACCTATTCTATCAGACTGCACTATGATAATAATTTTCACAAAATTTCAATACATAAAAACAAACAGTTCTGGATAATGATGTGTTGGAAGCGCGAACCGATTATTAAATTTTCAAGCATTTTGCGAGTCGGTTGTTAAACACGACAAATATAATTATATATAATAAGTACTTTGGATATTTTCGTATTTTTTTCCAAGTAATGCACTCAGTTTTCGCGTGCTTGCTCGACAAGATAATTATAAACCGACAATAGATATAAACTGTTTGAGCGGCATCTGAACGATAAGGTTATATACGGTGACTAAGCAAAGGCGTAGCTGAAAACTGACAGGCCCCACGCAAAAATGTCGATGAGATCCCCCTCTTTTTAATTTATTGATATAATTTATTTCAAACGCTATCTAAATTCTGTAACGCAGGGCGTCGACGTACATTTATAATAAATGTCGGCGTAAAAATGATTTGCTTAAAGCATGAACAATCAAAACCCTGTAACTCTGGGTGTCAATGTTTATTTATAAGGATGTCGATGTAAAAAAAGCCTAACGCATAATTTGAATTACTTGTTCTATGTATAAGATTTTAAACTTGTATCGTATAGATGTATACAGCTTAGTTTGTGGTAGCTTGTCACTTTCGAGAGAACTGCATTAGACGTACTGTAGCGCTTTAATCAACAATCACTGCATCCGGAAAAAAGTATTGAAAACAATACATAAATTGTAAATTAGCGCTAACTAAGTTTTAGAGTTCCAGCTAACGAACGCCGATGCTCTGCGTTAAATAGGTTTAATGGTTCTGCGTTAAAATCGAGGTTATTGGGGATTGCTTGTTTGGGCTTTAGAGATTTTTTCTTCAGGGTGAGTTGGGGCCCCACGAAGCTCGGGGTCTGCTGACCGTCAGCTACGTCACTGTGACTCTAAGTTAGTGTTTTTGTAAGTTTCGTTCCAGTAAATTATGATTGTCTGCCAATTTTTGATTGTGATTCATAACTTTAGATTAGCTACAGAATAAAGAGTTTGGCAAAAAGCAACAAAAGCTTTCTGAGAGAATCAATTGGCTATTGTATATGAAATTTATAATAAAAATTATTAAATAATTTATTATTATTCAAAAATTTGTACTCCATTTTGTTGTAAATCAATAACATTTAATAATATATATAAATTTATAATTTATATACAATTTTGTAGTAAATCAATAACATTTATAATATATATAAATTTATAATTTATATACTGTATATGGATAAATGTTTTTTTTTCAGCAACCAGGTTATTAAAAATTTATCAATACACCTCTGATTCTGAAAAGAACAAATCTATATTTTTAACGTATTATTTATTTTTGAATGATTACAGCTATGGCTTAAAATATATCTTCAATATCATCTCCTATAGCATAAACTATAAATATAAATGCCATTAAAATATATTATTGATAAGTAGTTCATTTATTTATTACAGGGGCATCTCGGAATATTGAATGTCCGACATTTTTTTATATATAAATCTACAGAATTAATTACAGTTGAGTCTCTGTAGTCCGGCCCTTCGCCAGTCCGACACACTGCGAACCCACGTCGCGCCGCCCACGTGAAATTTTTATGTCACAACCATGGTCACAGCTTGTCCATGTGCGAGAGAGAGAGAGAGAATGACATAAAACAAATTGTCAGTCGCTATTCGTTCGTTGCGCAAGCATTATAATCGGACTATTTTTTGAGTTCAGTACACTGTTTACTGTAAAATATGTTTTTGCTGTATCAGTATTTGCTATTTATCTTTAAATATGTCACAAATCGTAAAAACTGAAAAACGAAAACATATTTTTGACCCACATTGACTGTGGTCAAAAAGGCAGAAATAATTAAGAAACTCGACTTGGAAGAAAAGTTTAGTGATTTGGCTTCGTTTCATGATATTGGACGAACCACCATTTATGATATCAAAAAAATCGGAATAAAATTAAACGTTTTTGTGAAAGATTTGAACAGTAAGAGCAGTGACAGGAAAGTTTTAATAAACCGAGCGTATTCGTTTGTGTAATTCTATTTTTTCATTGAACATCCACTAATCCGACAAATCTCTGAAATCTGACAAGCCCCAGAACTATATGTGTCGGATTATGGAGACTCTACTGTAATCTTATTTCAAATTTGACTACAATAAACCTGACCAAGCTAAATTTTATAAAATCCAATCAAAGACTTCAAAAGCTATCAAAGATAAACCTTCAAGTTTGAATGTCTATCATTTTTAAACGGGAGAAGATAAAAAGGCAAATTAATGTATTTTCAATATCATCTTCAATAACTTGATCTGCTAATTTAATAAAAATTCAATAAATAATTCAGGATATTTTAAGAAAATAGTTTAGAAATTTGAACATCCTCCATTTCCATCTAAATTGTTGAAGCTAGAGCATCAACAATTTAGAAAGAATGAATTTATGGAGAAATTTTCGTTCAAATTTCTGAGATAATTTAAAAATTAAAACTGTTTAAAATTAAGATAAATAAAATTATCTTTAATGATAGTCGAAATATTTTTGATGCGATTCTTTAAACAAAAGGTTCTTATATTTCGATCAAAATTTTTGTATTCAAAGAATTTATTTAAACATATTATTTATTTTTGAAAAACGATCGATAAACGATCGAAAGAGCGATTAAAAATATCGATTATATCACAATAACTCTTCTTGGGACAACCCAAGTGCCAAACATTTTTGAAATAAAAATGAAAATTCTATAAATAATGTAATTATAATGAAAGATTAAAAGATTTGATTCAAAGAGGGATCAAATGAATATAATGTGGCATATGATACCATATGTCATATGCTATACAGATAGTCCTCGAGTTACGACGGCTAAAAATTATTATTAAAAATTCTCTAATTCAACTTTTCTGCTTGCATATACTACATGCGTACATACATAACAGTCTTTGAAGTGATTTAATTACATACGTCTACTTTTTGATAAAATTATTTACAATTATTTCTATGGAAAAATATTTGTTTAGTTTAATTCGGCAACTTAGAAAAGCGACAGTTTTCCAACTGAATAATTCGAAAAAGGGAGTCGTACCGCTCCATTATTCTCACATCTTCAACGCATAATAGATCACATTAAAAAGTATCAGATGCATGGAAGTATATTGCATTTCCATTCTGGAGGATTTGAATTCAATTCAGATCCTAATGTTTATATTTTCTCAATAAAGTTCCAAGCTGAGTCCGAAAGATCTTTCTGACACCAAATGTGTGTGCGGTCAGTGATGAGAATTGCAAAACTTCGCGTTTTAGTAACCCCCTGGAAAGCATCGTAAAATAAAAAAACCTTTAAAATAATTATAAATAATTTTCAATCAGTGAAATAATATCATATAATAATTTCAGATTTTGATTATTATTTTTAATTAAAAATTTTATTCATCATCATTTCAAAAATAAAAAAATACAGTATTTCTTTTATTAATAAAATGAAATATATACTCAGTTTAATCATTCCATAAAACAAGTATTGTTCTGTTTTTCATTTAAATTAATCGTATAGATAATTTTAAAGTCTTTTAATATAAAATCAATATTAAATTACAATGATATTTTTATTTTTCATTTAAATAATAATTTTTTACATTTTTAAATACTTTCAGTTTTCTTAAGATAAAGTTTGGATATGTGAGTACATTTTATGAATTATTCAATTAATCACATACAATATATCATTTTTAAATTTCCTAATATTCGTTAAGTTCTAATTATAGGTTTACTCGGAGATACTAATTGTTAATTGCAATAATATTTATTTAATTTCAAAAAGGTATTTCTAATATATTTTTCACTAAATGAATTGTTGAAATATATCACATAAAATTGAGAAATACGTGACAATATATTTAATTCCTATAATTGGAAAGCAGAAAAATAAGCTAATCATTAATAATATGAAGTGAATTTAAAGATGAAAAAAGTGCAGATATAGTTTGTGCAAATAAACTAAAATTTAAAAATAATAATTAATATATATTGTAATAATATTTAAAAAAAAATTAAATTTAAATAAGATACTGAACAACCAAAAGTTATTAGTTTACATGAGAAAGATTATTTTTCAAATTTGTTTACATTAATTAAAATGTTATATATTATCATAAGTAAAATACATGCAAAATATTATATAAATATTGTGAGCAAGAACTTGATTTGAAAACATTAAAAATATATTATTTTTATTACTATGATGCTATTCGATAGTAGGAAGATTGATTAATTCAATATTAATTTTTTTATTAAACAAAAACATTATTATTTTCTCGTTCTCTTTATCGCTTTCAAAATATATACGATTATATTCGTTAGATATCAATAGTATTACATAATGATTATGTCAGTAATAAAGCAGATTCCTACTTTCAAGAAAATTTAGAAGTTAAAATATATTTTAAGTGAAGTAATTCAAAACTGTAAAAAACCTTAAGTGATTCTGAACTAACGAAATGGATTCAATAATATTTTTTATTTTCAACATTATTTAAAAACATGATAAAACATTTTTATCTTTATTTTTAAATTTTCGAGTCACTCCATATCATGATTAAACATATAAACATCAAAATATAAATTTATTTAATTTTGCAAAGTATTATTTTGGGAAATCGAATTATATAGGGCCTACTCTATAAATTTGACATATTTTGGTGTTTAAAATATAATTTTTATCGATTCCTATCTTTTATGTAATAATTCTCAATACCAAATTATTATAAATATTTTTATTTCGGTATCATACAAATATCATATATATCGTTATAAAGGTTCGTTCATCTTATTAAATATTATATTCGAATTTTTTATTTCACAAGCAAGTTCAGTGCAACTGAATAATAAATTTTTGTTTTATAATCATGATTTTTTTATTATGATATAATCCAGCACACTACAATTGATATTAATTTTTATTAAAATTTTTATATAATATTATTTAAAGTAAAATATCAAAATTAAATTAGTTATACTCCACAAGAACAATTGGACTGGTGTATATTTTAAATCGGTAGATGATGAATGATGATGAGAATATCCTCTAGGATCGACAGGACATTGACAGATATGATTGTCCACGCAGTATCCCATACGATAGTCTAAGGCCTTACAAGTTTGTACGCAGTAAAAATCGTCACATGATTTGATTAAATCAATACAAAATGGCTGAGAAGTGTCTAGTAAAAAACAAGAATATAAAATAAAGTTTTTGAGTATAGTAAACATGGCGTAACAATCAAGGATACATAGTATAGGCAGATCATCGATATATATATACAGTATATATGGATAGAATGCTAAATATTAGCAACGAATGAAGCCATCCCGCTGGTGGGGCAAACCAATGTAAGAATATCGAAAAATCGATGATATAGTAAATTGACTTTGTTTTAGTGGCCAAATGTATCCCATTTATGTTAGTAAATATGATGAATAGATCCAAATAATTAATAAAAAGGGTGTAGTACTCTAATATGCACTATTATACCACATAACTCTACCACTTCAGTGGCTTCACCCTCCAATAGTATTGAGCAGTCTATCCTCCATATAAATATCAAAGGGGCAGACATGAGCCAAGGGGTCTTTAAAAGTCTAAGGTTCTCATAATGAGAAACTATGTTAAAATCTAAAACACGTCTATTAATACATAAAGAAAATTACAAATGATAATCATATTACAAATTCTATTAATAAAAATACATAAATATATTCGTTTGTTCATAAATTAATATTTTCTTATTGTTTATATATCGGATATTGCAAAAGCAGTATTAAAAATACATTACATAATGCGATCGCATTCGCATCCTCTTCGTGATAGTACATCCTTTCGTAGCGACAAAACCGCCATAATTATTTCTAACAAATACGTTTTCTTCTTCATCCTATTACTAAAAATATGCAAATACCCGTGAATGTTAATATTTTAACATATTCAAAAATATTAATTTATCGCAACCTTCACAAATAAGATCGAAAATGTTAGATTTATTTTTTTACGATTAAACATCATCGCCATTGCTAAATATTTTCTTATTTAATATTTGATAGAAATGAAACGATCCCTGATATTTCTGACCAACAAATTGGTCATTCTCTGAGATTTTTGATTCATTGCTTATATGAGATGATCGATCATTTTATAGTTAATTTCAGACATAGGATTTGCGATTAATTCGGAATTTTATAACTTTGTGTAAACCTGTCCATTCGCTGAGATAACTAACTTAGAATTAATACAGAAAAACCTCTGCTGATGGCCAGCTGAGATATGTGGCCAACCTGCAAGCCGTCACCATATTAATATCCGCCCAAGAATATTGGGGGATTTTTAAACTGTGTAAATGGCCATCTGTGTTCCGTGTCCATAGCCAGTGATATTTATTTTCGCCACATTGTGTGTAACATCAACTAGATGGCCAGCAAATTGTGTTTTGATCAGAAATGTCTATGGGCTCTAGATCTTCTATCAACTGAACATTCTAAAGTGAAAAAAGCAGAAATTAATTAGAACAGACATTAATTACTGATTTCTTTCCTTAGATTTAATTAACATTTAAATGTGAAACTGTGTCATAAACTTTGTATTTTAAACTTTGATGTTTAATAAAGAAATTTGTAGCTAACTGTGTCTGGTGACCAACCTGTACTTGGTGGCTACAATCTCAGCCGCCGAAAGATGGCCCACCTAGCACAGGTTTTCCTGTATAAATATTGTCATTTGCAATTTACACATTTTTTTACAAAAAAATGTCAAAATGTTTACAAAAAGAATTTTTAATATGTATTTGCTTTAAAAAGCGATAAATTTAGTAATAACTTAAATAAAAAACATTAAAACAACGTATCATGGGTTGTGTGTAGAATTTTTGCACTAATAATACTAAAAAGACATTACATTTAGTGAGAAAGGCATTAATTTGGCCACGCTATACATGCAGACAACTAAAGATTCTAAATGGGTAATAACCCATCAATTTTACATGCACAAGGATCCACTCAGTTCTTGGTATGCCACTGATAATAAATAATAAGCATTCATTCCGACTGATGATAAATATCATACTTCCAAATAAGTATATTATCCTTTAATTAAAACAAATATAGTCAAACCTCGTTATATGGTCATCCGCTTATAAGATCACCCCGCATATATGGTGACTTTTGAAAAATCCCTGCTGACTTAATAGGAATTCTGTATATTTTGTTACGCCTATATAGTCAGGAGTTAAATATATAATCGCTTATATCATGATAGTCCAATTCGCGGCTCAGCTCTGTAATGAATGTGGCTCAACATAAAATCTTAAAGTTCTTTAAAACATTGAGATTTTTATGAAATTAATGAAGTTAATTAAGTTTTTATTATTTAAATACCTATCTATATTTCTTATTTCCATTTTCTAAAATATTTCTTATGTCAGTGGTTAAAACTTCTTGACCTGCTCAATGATCTTAAAAAATTTCTGAACGAAAAGAAGTCAAAAATTATTATAATACGATATTTTTGCTTATTTTTCATGGTGGATGGCATATATTGTACATTATTTATGAACTTTTTGCTTAGCAACTATCGTTAGAATTAGTATATTTTATATGCGACCCTAGATAATTTTTTTCTTCAAATGTGGCCTAAGAAGCTAAAAGATTAGACAGTCCTGATTTTACGATCATTTTGGGTTCATGGCAAAGGAACTTCGACAACCATTTTTTCATCGAATTTCGAAACTCTTTTCAATTCCTTAATGCAAAATGTTGCCTACTCTTTCAGGTATGTACCTAATAATAGACATTACTGCTTTGTTCCGTTCTGAAATTGTTGCGGAAAAGAAAAAACGCGACATCAACTTGAAAACCGTAGTATTACCCCCATCTCTCTTTTGCGATCAGTGGTTGCAAATGATAAACCTTTCTGGTTACAAGTAGGGAAGGTCCTTTAAAGTTCCAACATATCTTATCTCCCTGATTCGGTTGTTCTGGCAGTAAATCGTCCATTTTCGATAAACTTGTCACAGATGAAACAAAATTTAAAATAAACATTACTATTTGTTAATCGTTCATTTACGGTTTCATTTTCACCGCAATTTAGGCAAAAAAAACGAGAAAATCCGAAGCTAAATAATTGTCAGTCATTTAAAATAATCAAAATTCTATTTAGTGGAAAATTATGATTTTTGTACGATTTTTTTATTTAATAAATTTCAGATTAGTATATGTTTTTGATTTAATAAATTCATAGAGACAAATATGATTGCTTTTCAATACTTCATGTCGCATTTAGATGTTTTCATACCATGCATTTCTTGCTCCCAAGTTGGCTCCTATGAAAAGCGTAACTTGAATGTTGCCAGATCTATTGAATTTGAATATTTTTTTATTGTATTTATTGTAATTATGGTCAATTAAATATTTGATAAAAAATATACAGTTTAAAATTTCTGATATACAGATTTAGTGAATTTATAATTTCCTTTAGTGAAAATATTAAAATTATTATTTTTGATATAAGAATTTTAATACTGTTGCTCTAATATTTCGTGATTTTCCATGAACTGAATATGCGCAACAATGAAGTATAAATATATAATATACAATATAAAGTTCAATATGTGTTGACGATCCGTTACAGTGCTTTGTATTATTATTATTAATGTTATCTTTTAATCTAATTTTTATTTCCTTTTTCATTTTATGCAGGCCTGCATCTATTATTTTCCCCGTGGGAAAAACTATAGATGCATACCATAGCCCTACATAAAATGAAGTTTAATAGTTTATATACATGACAATGTACAATGTAACAATGCACAATGTAAAAACAATAGACACAGTTTTTTCAGGAATCACGACGAAAATAAATTTTACACTGTATAATTAAAATTTCATTGCCTTAAACTGAATTTTCTTATCCCGTATATATTTACACACAGCTTATAAGGTCAGTTTTCTCAAGTCTGCAGAAATGACCATATAACGAGAACTGACTGTACTTTCAAATATATAGAATTTCAAATCTCATTATCTTGTAGCAGATTATATAGCGAGTACAACACCATTGATGTAAGTTATATTATGATAATAAGTTAGTTCTTAGGATATTTTGTATCTGGATACTGCCAATTAACCAGTGACAATTGGTCGTTAACACTCATGGTGTAAGCCTGCACTATGAGTGTTAACCACAGGCTGATTAACACTCATGGTGGAGTTAACTAGAAGATTTGATGATGAAATTCAACAGGGCGGATCCGAACCCCTCCAAAAATTGGAGATGTGGGCACGGATTTGAATTCGGTCTTCCAAGTTGATAAGCGAATTTTTTACTATGCGCCCTTTGGATGACTCCATTGATATAGGAATTAGATTACTTTTAATTATGCAACCGTCTTACATGAGATATGTTTGGGGCAAACACACCAGCACTAATCACTGGCTGGATAATATTGTAATTATGGTCAATCAAATATTTGAAGAATATGGAGACATAAAATATGTTACTATTCCACTATGGTCAATTAGAATTCATTTCCCCAAGTCTCAAGTCTCAAAAGATTCACAGATTTGAGACTTGGGATTTAAGATTTTTTCATAAGGGTCTTCGCTGAACATTTTGTGTCTTATCCTTCAGTTGATGCCTGGTCTCTCTATTGTTGTAGGGCAAACATAGCACTGTTTGAAAATACCACTTATTATCTAAAAGGTGCCATCATTGCAATGTTATGAAAAATGCAGTACTTCCAAATTAATATATTAGCTTTAATTTACAAGAAATAAATCCTAAATTGTACATAAAGACCTATCTACCCATCGTTCTTTGTATGTTATTCTTTACATACAAAGCATGGATTCCTAATCATCACCGATTGGAAGTGAATTTTAAAATATTTCTGAGCAATTTGTATATTTTTAAATAACTACAGATATAATTAAGTCTACCAAGTTGGTACGATGAATTTTATATAACATTAATGTTATTATTTAAATATAATGTCGGCCAGATAGCTGTGTAGTAAAACAGTGATTTATCTTGGAAGATCCGGGATCAATTCCCTGTCCCAAATTCCAGTTTTCCAGGAGGAATCGGACCGACTCGATAATCCCCCCTCCTTTAATCTTCCCGTTGATCCAATTATGAGTTGTGGCCAATCTGTGGTAGGCCAGAACACATAAAAGAGGCTACCAGATACAGTGCATATCTCATGTGCAATGTGGGCGTTTAACTAATTAAAACAAGATAAACTTTCGTATATATAACTTCTGTACTATAAACAATTCAATATCTTATTATAGTAGTAAAATGAACACTTACCATGACAGAATACTAAATGTATAAATAAAACTATTGTAATTAATATTTTCAACATTTTCATCTATTAAAGTATTGTAGTTTATTAGTCAAAGTGATGTGTAGAAATGAATACGATAACATGAAAACTATAGATTTAAAATGTCATAATTACTTCCAATATTTTAGAAATTATAATATTTCAATAATCACTATTATCTATTTAAGTTAACTAATAATTTATTGTACTGATATCTCATTTAATAAATTACGTAATATGATGAATTTCTCATTTTTATTGTAAATTATTCTCAGGAAATAATTTTGAAAACAGTATTATTTTAACAATAAAAAATTATATAATTTAAGGAAAAATATCAATATACAAATATGATCCATTGTGAAGTTTCGAACTGAGGAACGGAAATATTAATAATTTGAGCAAATGAAAATATGAAATGGCGGAATTTCTTATTTGCAGCCGTTACATATTCCTTGTCGAAATTTATTTATATTTGCCTAGAATATGATAATGTTTGTAGTCTTCTTTATAATTTTTTCTGATGGAGACTACAGTTGTTATCAGAAGAATTAGATCATATGCTAAATGAATTTCAAAACAAATTACCAACGTATAATAAAATATAATTGTTGAAGATAAAGCATGGAGAACTGATATAATAAATACTGTATATTATATTAATAATACTTTCCAAGATGTTGTATGTCTTATATATAATTCCAGAATTTGGTTAATGGCTTTAGGATTCAGTACAGGTATACCTCTTATAACACGGTTTCGCTCTAACACGATTTGAAAATTGCGGAAACCCTCGTATAACACGGTACTTCTACAACACGATTTTTACTTAACATATTTAGAAAATTATGTTTACTCTCCTACAACACAAAGCATTTTCATTAATTTCTGTAAATCCATACTAGGCGCACAAAATGCAATCATTAAGTAATACTTTTTCTAAAATTAGTCATAAATGCAATTTTGCTAGTTTGCAATGAGAGGGACGATATGCAGTTCTATTTTCGATTTCGATTTGAAATTGAGTTAATTGGCGACTATTGAGTATTTTGTGTTCCAAATGTACAGATCTTGGATAAAAAAATAAGTTTTTATTTTTCAATAGATGAATGTGGAAGAGAAGAAAAACTTATTTATTCATAAAGTTTTTAGGTATATGTTAAGGAATGATTGTTTTCTAGCGCAGGGGTCACCAAACTACGGCCCGCGACGACAGTTTATCCGGCCCGCCGACGGTACTTGAATTTGCTTGATAAAATGTATGGAACACGAGACTGGTCTGATCTTTTTGCTTACGTCGCCTTCTTTGATAACTTTTTTAGTAAATAAATATGTTGGTTGTCCTTGTTTTTTTTGTATTGCATGCCACTCACCCATAATTAACACGGAATGCTGAACTTGGTTTTTCGTCTTTTTCTCAGAGCTTTCGTTCTGGCTTGCAAGTATTGTACATAATGATTATGCGGCGCGCGCTGGTCATTTTGTCAGTTATCCGGCCCACTGTGCAAAAAAGTTTGGTGACCCCTGTTCTAGCGGGTTGCAGCGGGTTAGATTACAAATTTTGTAAAGAGACCAGAAGATAACCAACTTTAAATGCATGAAAAAATTCAGAAAGTGAAATTGATATTGTTAAAAAGAAAAAAACCGTCCTCGTTTTAACGAAACAGTGGAAAGGAAGATATAATTATCATATGAATGTTATATATGCTGTATACTTTTTTCTTTCCTTTTGTTTTACGTATAGGCTATTGTTTTTTTAGAGCTTAAGTATTGTATAAAGTTTTTCTTTATGTTTCGGGTTATTAATATTCTTAATAAGCATTAAGTTTCTTATGTGGAAGTAAAGAGTTATTTGTTTTGAATTAGTTTTTGAAAGTAACTCTCCTTTTCGTATTGGCTCTGTGTCTCATATAACACGGTTTCTCGCAACACGGAGTTTTTCAGGAACCTATCTACCGTGTTATAGACGGGATACCTGTATTATGATATACTTTAGTAATGATACAGTATTCAATATAAGTATGAAGGTAATCGTCCTTTCAGAATGTTTGATATTTTTAAAATACAACTATATGTTTTCTAGAATACCATTAGGTATTAGCATCAGAAAATTTGCCTTGGCTAAGAATTAATTTAATTTGCTAAAAATGTTTAAATTATATATCAATTTTTTGCGATATAATAATTGCTCAAGTTATTAAAATAAATATTATCAAAGTATAATTATTGTAAATACATAGGGCCTATATAGTAAATGTATATTAATAAATTATAATCATTTGGAAAAAAATTATATAAAACTAAATGTTTTCTATAATTTTTTTTAATTTAATTTCTATTATTAAAAATTATTAGGTTTACGGATCATATCATGAAGTGAGGATATTTAGTTCAGTTGAATATTTGTGTCACAAAAAAGTTAAAGTAAAAATAATATTTTCAGTTTACAGCATCTTAAGAAAAAATATAAGATTTTATTACTTTCATTTATTGCATTTTTATGCTATTTATATTTAGATATTAAACTTCATGAAGAGATTTGGAAAAATTGCAATCGGTATATCATGTGGAGATTGTTTTATCATAACCAAAGATTTGCCCATTAAGGTATACACTTGCGATTTGTATTAAAAGTAATAAATATAATAATTATTGACATAATTCTAATTCAGTAAATATAAATTCTTATTCATATTTTATATGGGTGAAGCATTAAAATCTATTTTCTCGCTAATATTAAAATTGCAGCAATGTAATGTGGAACACAAATGTTTATCACTAAATTCTTCTATTAATAGACATTTTAAAAATACTTTTTTTATTTTATATAATATCATATGCTCACATTCTAAAAGAAAAGAAGTTGGTTCGATGTAGAGGAGGACTGTAAAGTAGCCTAGTTTTAACATTTGTATTTGAAAAAGAGAATAGAAAAATTAAAACTTGATTATGTAGAGAATTTGAACAATGCAATGTAGAAATCAAATTATTATATGAAGCAAAAGTTGTTAATTACTAATAATTACTGTATACGTACAGTCGGTTCCATAAAGTTTTGTACCTAAGCGGAAGGTGTTCGGCTTCCTTCATTCGTAGACCGATTTGTTCGTGATCCGAGGTATAGTCTGTCCAAGTTAGTTGTGTGGGTTCAGACTGCGCATGCGGTTATTTAGACTGGTCTATTGTGTAAAAAAAGAACGTTTGTTGTTAAGTTGATGGGTAAGCATCAGCTTAGAAAAAAGAAAATTTATATAAAGGATTTTTCAAAAAGTAACAATTATTCAACCTATCTAAAAAAACTCAGGTAATTAGAATTCCCAGTTTTCCCACCCGTTCTGCATGTACACACCCCTTTATTGTAAATGAACTTGTTCCAGTTTGTGACGTTTTTCCACACAATAAGTTGGACAGACTATATATCACTGTATATCAGATTGTTCCGAATATAAATTTTTAGATTACCGTAAATCAATTCTTAGCTTCTCAATTCACAAGTTCCCAAATTTTCAACAACAATGCTACATTAATCACACGCTTTATAAAAGATTCTTGTTAGATATTCCAAGTTGGGTGACGCATGAAAATCCATTAAATAAGAAATATAAGTTTAAAATATGAAGACAGGTGAAACCAAATTAATGAATATAATTTTTAGATTAGCCTAGTTCGTGTCTAAGAAAAAAGTGTATTCCAATCATTTTCTGGGAGAATTCCTTCCCCATAAATCGTTAATGATAACATTATTTTTTCATTGTTTATTAGTCATGAATACACTGCTACTTCCATAACAATAAGCTGAAATATGCCGAGAATATGGAAATAATAAAATTAACGTTTTATCTCATTTTTTCATTTGTGAAAAGCTATAATACTGTATTGTAGCTAGGTTTAAAGCAGGTGTTCCCAAAGTTTTGCCTATGTGGGCCAAATTGTAACTTCCAAAATATTTGGCGGCCAAAAAAAACGTGTTATAGAAAAATATGTTGAAATCGATAAAGTTAGACAGAAGGGAAAGATTTATACTAATTTTATAACAATCGTTCTTTATTTATGACGATAATTACTTTTTATTACAAACTGTTTAAAATAACACATTTCAAAAATAATTAAACAAAAATAACTAAATAATTTCAAATAAAATTATATTCATCAATCTGAAGTGTGTGACTTGTGCAGTTGTTTTCTTTTAATAATATCATTCAGCCTCGGTTATAAGTCAGTTGAATGTATTCTTAACACCGCTTGTAAATGTTCATCAGTTAATTTTGATCTACAAATTTGGACTTATGACTGAGAAAGTTTTTTCTCCTATGTACAGTCCCGTGCAAAACTTTGGATTTATCAATACTCATGATTGAGAAAGTTTTCTCACTTATATATACTAAAAAAACTTTCTCAATACATATTTGGAAGCACTTATACATGCATTTCTTAAACAATTTTTAATTATAATATAATAAAATTTATTTATTTTTTGTAAAAATGTAAATTATCTCTATAAATTCAAGATCGTGGATGATCTGGCATAGCGGGCCGCACTTAGGGAACTCCTGGTTTAAAGGAACAAACAGAAGTATGAATGGAGATTGAGTGTGGGGATTATGAGAAGACAAATAAAAGAAATTAACATAATATTGTGAGACGTGCAAGTATAACTGCCCCAGGCGTACCGTTAACTTTGGTGGTCTTAACTTATATTAGAGATGATTGGCATACACATTTTTTTACGAAAAAATAACGTATGCGCCAATCATCTCTAATCACGTGATATTTCCCGCCTTCATCTGGCAAAATGGCTGACATCATCCGCGTTGAGAAAAAATTAACTTGATATTGTCAAAGTATGAATTGTAGACGAATAAAATCGAAAATGCTCAGTTCTAAAATCAAGGCATGAATGCGTTCATTGATTTGTAAATAAAAGCACTTTTATAAATTATTGCTTATTTTCGTTGGAGTAAAATCCAATACTAACCCAATAAATTGCAAAATTTTCAGTTTAATGCAATTTTAAATAATTTTACCGTTGTTGGCTCCGCCATGTTTCAACGTATGACAACGTCACTAAAAAAATAAAACCGAAACTCTTACCTACACAACAGTTCGCCAGTGTTGTAATGATGTCTAATTATGCATTCCTTCTATAATAGGAATGATGAGAGGTTATAAGTAAGATAGTTAAATTTCTATCATTCCATAAAAATCCAACTTCCGTCCAATGATCTTATTTAATACCGCTTTTAAGAAAATTACGAAACCAAAATAGGAGTACATATGTCAAGTTGGGCGGATCTACTTTAAAAAATTTAGTCAATCACTATATAATGTCATAAGTTTCCAAAGTTTCGACGTTAGTGCTGCGTAATTACGCGTTTTAGAAAGGATTCTGTAGGCCGTCTAACCTGATGTCAAGTTACGCTAACTTATTAGAAGTTACTATTTTTTTTTTTTTTTTAATTTATTATATATCGTTAATGTCGTATGCCGTGTAACAAAATTTCGCGTCAAGTGATAACTCGCGCGTAGTCTAATCACCTTGTATTTCTTCTTCGCTCCTCTCTCTCGCTCTATAGCAGGGATGCACAGATCGCGGCTCGCCTCACTATGTTATTTTAACAAGTCGCACAATCAACGAAATATTATTTGTAGTTTTGAACAATGCATTTTCAAATATTTTTCTGATATGAAATTATTTTTACAGTGGTTCGATAATACCGTATTACTTCGAATTTAAGCCGCAGTAGGATTTTAAAATTGGAAAAAATAAAAATTATTTTATAATAGGTATTGAAAAATAAACATTTTTATTTACTTAAATAGGTACCAATATACATAAGTTATCTACAGTAATTTATTGAGAATCTTTTTCAGATATACTATCACATTCGTTTTTTTTTTTTTAAATAGCGGCAGGTATCTTCTCCCAAACATGTTCTAATCAATCTTTCATCAATTCTGTTATCATCTATGCATTCTTTTGTGCTCGAATTATAACACCCTTAGGAAAATTTTCCTTGGATAGTTTTTTTGTTTAAAATAATAAAAGGTGGCAATTTGTTTCCATCAGTGATTATAAACAGCATTATAGTACAGGTATCCCTCCTATAACACGGTAGATAGGTTCCTGAAAAACAGCGTGTTGTGTGAAACCGTGTTTTACGAGACCCAGAGCCAATACAAAAAGGAGAGATACGTTCCAAACTCAATGAAAAATAAATAAATTTCTTTAATTCCACATAAGAAACTTAATTTTTATTAAGACTATTAATAACACGAAACAAAGGAAAATAATATACATCGAACAAAAGAAAAAAGTATACAGCCTATATAACATTCATTTAATAATTATATCTTCTCCTAAAAAATAATATACATCAAACAAAAGGAAAAAGTATACAGCCTATATAACATTCATTTAATAATTATATCTTCTTACCACTATTCATTAAAAATGAGAATGTTTTTTCTTTTTAACAATATCAACTTCACTTTCTAAACTTTTTCTCGCATTTAAAGTTTATGTATGTTCTGCTCGCTTTACAAAATCTGTAATGTAATCCGCTACAACCCGCTAGAAAACAATCGTTCCTTAGCATATACCCCCCAAAAAATTTATGAATAAAATGTTTTTCTTTTCTTTCACATTTCTTTATTGAAGAATAAAAACTTACTTTTTATCCAAGAACTTGTACGTTTGGAACACAAAATGCTGAAATAGCGACAACTAACGCAATCACAAAATTAATTCAATTTCAAATCGAAATCGAAAATAGACTGCGTGTCGTCCTCTTATGGCTAACTAACGAAATTGCATTTATGACTAATTTTAGTAAAGTACAGCTCCGGCCAAAATGTTTGTCACTTTCAACTATACTCCGTCTCACTCTCAACTGAAATGTTTTTCTTTTCTTTCACATTTCTTTATTGAAGAATAAAAACTTACTTTTTATCCAAGAACTTGTACGTATAAAAAGTTAAAAAGTTTTAACTTTTTAGCAGCTTAAAAATATTTCCTTTTTTAAAAAGATGTAAATTAAAAAATAGTAATATTAGAATGAGCTAAAAAAATATCTAACTAGCGGGAATAGAACTCAGGCTGACCGCATGGAAGTTTACCGCTTAACCACACTGCCACGCCGACTCGTTGTTAATTAGTATAACGAACTGGTATACTTTTGTCGCGTCTTTCTTCGAGGTCATTTTTCTCCATAATGGCTAGCCATTGGCCTCTAGCCTTTTACTGTGTTTTAGTACTAGTCAAGAACTCTTACAGAAATAAATTTCGTTTCATTCCGTTTTCCGGCCTTCCTGTGTTTTAGTACTAGTCAAGAACTCTTACAGAAATAAATTTTGTTTCATTCCGTTTTCCGGCCTTTGAGTCCTCTCCTTGTTAGATTTGGCAGTTGGTTTGATGATGGTATGAAACACAATTCCTAGTAAGTTATTAATTTAGATGACGAACAATGATGCAAAATATGAAAATAAATATTTCTTAAACAGTTAGTATTGTGAAATTCCTGGTAAATTATTAATTTAGATGATGAACACTGATGTAAAATATGAAAATAAATATTTCTTAAACAGTTAGTATTGTGGCGTTATTCAATGAGGTTGGCTAATGGCCAAAATCTCACAAAGCAAGAACCAATTACCAAAAATCTCACAAAGCAAGAACCAATTACCATGAGGTTGGTTAATAGCTGGAATCTCACAAAGCAAGAACCAATTACCATATTTAACATATAGTTAATACTTCGAATAGTGCGAGAAATTCGTGGGACACATTATTTGCACTAATCGAGGACTACCTGTATTTGCCAAACAGTGATGTCTAGAAGACAAATAATGATGTCAGTAGTAATGATGGGAAAATGAGTCAGTTGTTGTGAGAAACAACTGAATATAAACAAAAATCAATTGATTTGATAATCTAGCTAATTTAAACTATTATTCAATCTGTAATCATCAGTTTTTATATTTTGTATTATTTGTGTGAATAAAGATAAATTATATTAGAAATCATTAATTTATGGTAAATAATTTGTTTACATTTTATATTTTGTAAACAAAAATAAAAATGGATTGTATTTTGTTTTTGATAAATACATCTTGACAATTATACTTTTTATGTATAGGATTTTATTTGAAATACAGTCATAAGAAAAAAGATGCATTCTCAATGCAGGTGAAAAATATAATTGATTCTAAGGCATAGATATATCCTCAATGCTCATAACTATGTTATGACATCAGGGCTGACTGTGTGTCAATGTGTGCCAGACTTGTTAAACCAAAATAGTCTGGTTCCTTTAAAAATTCTGTGTAATTAGTTTGCCTACTGATTTTCATTGCATATTTCTCTACACACAAGACTTGATCTGCACTTCTAAAAATATTGGATCCAGTTCTGGTTTTTCTCATTTCAACACACTCCTTTTCATCTCGCTATCTAACTTCCTTATAAAGTTTGTCATATTCATATTCCTAACCAATTTCCCTTATCAGATCAAACTCTCCAATTCCATCAGAATAAAGAGAACACCGACTATAAGTTCTTCTCAAGAGAGCAAAAAAAGCAGCTCTCTTATGTGAAAAATCTATCTTCAGAAATCACAGGGATAAACAACAGAGTGCTATTTATTTTCCTATATACAATAGTCCTGTAGTTACCTCCTGTAATCTCATTCATTAGGTGAAGGAAGTGAACATCAGTTCTGCTCTCATGTTCCTTTTTAATTGTAAATCCCAAATCATTATTCAACAAAGAGACAACTTTCACTATTCAAAAGAGGCAACTCTCCTTGAGGACATGGGAAAATGGGTGTAAGACTAAGGAGACTTATGGATCCATTTTTCCATATGATCAAAATATCAATAACATATCTCAGGTATAACTTTATAAATGGATCGTAAACCTGGATAGCAATTCATTCCTGCTGTTTTATTACCATAATTTTACATAAACTAAAAATTTTATTCTTTTCTTAAATTTAAAATATACAGACAAGTAATCCTCTACTTACAAATCTTTAGGTTATGAATCATAATTTGATCATATATCAATGATATATACATATCATTTTATTTTAAAATTTTGATATAGTAAAGAGTTTCTTTATATTTTTTTCTTCAATAATTTACTTATTTAAGAATTATTATTATTTTTTAAATAAAAGAAATGAAGTACAGGTAGGCTTCAATTAGTGCAAGTTCGCACGCAAATTTAATCGGAGTAGCAATTCAGTATAAATCTGGTCATATGTTTCTGCTTGAGCATTATTTATTTTAATAAATATAGTAATCATATCACCGAAATGAATGTTAGACTTTAGTAACTTATCTGTTTCAGTTAAATTAAATATAAATCTAGCAGTATTATATACAAATATGAGTTAAATACAACAATATGAATGTTTATCACTAGTTATTAAGTGGATCAATCTAATGGAAAGAAATACGGAGTAGAAAGAGAGGGTACGGAATGGAATCAAGGAGATGAGGAAAATATTTAAATTCTATTATATGTTGCAGGTGAGGAACTTAAAGATGTAGCAATAATAGAAAATATCAAGAAATAAAATTAGAGAGTATTATACAAGAATGTGGAAGGTAGAGAAGTGAGAGGAAAGTCTTTGTTGCCTGATAGCAGCTAAGCCACGTGCCGCAGTAAAGCCTGGATTCCATATCACCAGAATCTACTGTAGAAACAGACAACAGATACCTAAATGTGATGTTATTTCCTGTTTGTAACATACTGCTTGGCAAATTGTGAGCAGAAAAGTAGAACAGACAAAATTTCAACTTTTAAATTTCTGCAGCGCTTCCTGTTGTATTTTATCCAATCATGTGCCTCCCTTGGAGTAATGTTTTTTTGATTTCATGAGCTGAAATCTTAAAAATCAAAACAGCGGAAATAATAGATAAGTTGATCAACTTACTAAAAATAATATTTTATTCTTGAGAGCGAAGCTTTCGAATTAGTAGAGTATGTAAATCGTATTTCTCTCTATTTTGAAAGATATTTCTTGTCCAAAATCTATGACGTCTTTTTCGTCTTTGTTTTAATTTCAACATTAATAAGGAGAGTTTTGCCAAAGACAATAACTGTGCTAAAATCATTGTGTCATCGTTCATTTTTGTTTGACTTTTTTAAACATCGCAAGAGGCCGCTGCAATATACAAAACTGTAGATTCCCTAGATATACAGAGTAGAACATTCCGCCGCCATTTATATCCTCTGCCGATCGATAATCACGGGTAATTTTGTGAAAAGTAAACCATAATACTATATTTCTTTTTTAATTTATAAATGCAAAATTAGAAAAGGAAATATAGTATTATGGTTTACTTTTTACAAAGTTACCCGTGATTATCGATCGGCAGAGAATGTAAAATGGGGCGGAATGCGCTACTCTATATATCTAGGGACTCTACAAAACTGTTTCGAATTTCTGCTGTAGTGGAAACAAAGTAAAGCAGAAGACAGACAACAGCAAGTTGTTCTGTTTCTGTTGTCTGTTTGCTGTTTCGGGTGATGTGGAATCCAGGCTTAAGATGACAGGATAAAGTCGACAGATAAGCTCATAATTTATCAATTATAGTATGTTATTTGAAAATTTAAAAAATTTTTGTAATTTAGCAATAAATATAATTTTAATATACTATTTTATTCATAATACTTATTTTAATCAAAATAATTGTAATAAATAAGTTTTCGAAGACGTTTTTTACATACTTCTATTACAAAAGTTTTGCTGAAAACCCATGTTCTAAAATAATGGAAACCTATATACTGCCTATTAATTCTCTTCATAAATCTGATAACCTGAAAAATTACGAAATTTATTAAGTTATTTGTTATACATTTCTTCATTTACAATATTTATTATTTTAAATTTTAATAATTAAAATTAAAAAACAATAATATTTAAATTAATTTATTCAGTAGTTAAAAAATATTGTTCAATGAAACTTACTTTCAGTTTGTCCGCCAGTTCTAGTGGATATATACTGAATATATACAGATGATATATGGGTGTTTGAGACTGAAAATATCATAACAACATGTATTTAGTTAGGAAAATTTATGTATTTAGCTGATAAACCACAAACAATAAATGAAACAATATGCAATTTGATTCTAAAACAATATTTCTAGTGCCCTTGCATTATTCTTAAAATCAACAAGAAAGAAGAAACAATAATTCGTGTGCTATTATTTTTAACACTAAATAATCTTTTCTGGTTTATAAGTTCTAGGATTGCTTCAATCTAGATCGATCTATGCTACTCACATCGAACAAAAGTATGTCGGACTTTATAGTTTGGAGCTTATATTCTTTTTCTAAAATGTATAACATGCATTCGAATCCAAATTTGTGTTCTATGTACAAAAGTATGTCGGACTTTATAGTTTGGAGATCAGCTTATATTCTTTTTCTAAAATGTATAACATGCATTCGAATCCAAATTTGTGTTCTATGTCTCAGAAAATAAATATGATGGATTCAGATTAGGATTTTATATATGATAAATAAATATTACATAGGTCTTCAAATTAAAAGTGGCCTCATATTTCACTAAAAGATAAAATACATTTGAGGGGTTCTGTTAAATATTACAGATTAGTGACTGCAATAAACATAAATTCTGGATCGATCTATATGTGTGGAAAACCGATGCGTTATCACATTGCAAATCTAGCAGATCTTTTTATAATGTGCTATTAGTTTTTTATTTCGAACTTAATCTTTGATTTTAGGTTGAAATGATAATAACAATAGCAATAATTGAAATCCGAGGACTGTCCTTACACCTGTTCATCCGGGATGCAATCGTTAATATTATTGCTAAATATTGAAGATATCATTTATAGCAGTGCCGGCTCTAGAGCTTTCAGCGACCCGATAGAAAATTTTTATTGCGCTCCCTCCAGTCGTTAAACGGTGAGTGAACTGGGTAGCCGTTTGTATGTAAAAAGTAATTGTGTCTTACTACAATAATAACAAAACAAAATGCACCAGAGCACTTTGGCGCCCTATAAATAGCGGTGTCCTAAACGGGCGCTCCGCTCAATCGTATCTTGAGCCGGCCCTGATTTATAGCAAAAGTGTAGAATATGAAAATATCACTGAAATGATGTTGAATTAGGTTTTTTCAAAAATTTATAGATTCTTATCTCATTTAAAAGAACAATTTTTCCCAGCAAAAAATGTGCAAGCGAATCAACAAGAAATTTTTGATCAGGATCCCATAGGTGAGATGGCGAGGGAACAGCCTCAGAGGCTGGATTGATAAAGGCGCTAAAATGAATTGTAAAAATGAGAAATGTATAATGAAGAACAAAAAGATATTAATGTAACAAAATTCGTACAAAATGACAAAATTACGTTGTTGTAGCATTAAGAATTTTGTTAACACTACCTGTAACTATAACTGCAAGCTGAGCGCAGTTTTTGTAAACTGAAAATTTTAAAAAATTATTTACGAACAATAACTAACACTGACTGAATTATTTAGCAATAATATTTATAGAGAAGACGATATCTAAAACAATAAATTATAAATTTGCTATCAAGCAATTTGTTGCAATAAAAGCTCGAAGAGTAATTTATAACAAATTATATTCAATTTTTCTGTTTTAATCAAGCAATTTGTTGCAATAAAAGCTCAAGAGTAATTTATAACAAATTATATTCAATTTTTCTGTTTTTTAAATATTGTAGTGTTCAAACTATTTTTGTTCTGTTTTAAATATAAATAAAACTTGTTTTTATATTTAATACAAATTTTTCTTAAAATGACTGTTATTCTATTAAGTAGACTATTATTCATTACTTAGTGTTTTTCAAAAAATTTTAAAATGCACCGTTTTTAAAACTTGCCTCAGGCACCACAATTAGAACTCTATATTTCCCATAGGAACAATGGTTCACTATTCGCTAATTTAGTATTCCCGAAGAATTTAAGGAACGTAACTACCGCGAATAGCGAGAGTCGACTGTATTTACTAAGACAAAATGAAGAAGCCAAAAGCTATGACAGTATCTGTAATAGTCAATTATTTATATTTCAGCGTATGTTAAATTGCGTAGATATATGGAATACTTAAATTATAATTCAAATAAATTTGTAATAAATATGGATAAAAAATTTACTCATTCATTTATCTATTAAGAAAACTCCAGATATCTAATTGAGTGATTTTTATATTTATTATTTCTCATCTTCATCATCATCATCTCTATTTCTTATCCACTGCTGGATATATATATGTCTCTTTCTATTTTTACATATTCGTTGTTTTATTCTTATTAATAAACAAAAGAACATAACATGAATTATGCCTGCTTACCTTTTCTATTATTTCACCGAATGATAGACCAATATAAATCAATGATGATGACAATAGTAAAACCAATCCGGTAAACAGTAATTGTGATTCGGTTGTGACATAAATTACATAATACAAACAGCCAGCAATAGGATGAATTATGCAAAACACTATAATAGAATGCATATCTGAATAAATTCTATCAACTGTTTCGACAATTTTGCATATTTCATGAAATCTCTTTTCAGCATTGGTCAGAGATGCTTTTATTAATTCAAGTGTTTCTCTATTTTCCATTAGAATGTTTCGGAATATTTTTCAGTCTTTGTAAAATGAAATAAACTGTTAAAAAATTGGCACATATAGCATAAAGTAATACGCCGAAAGCCCAGTTAACTATGAACTGATAAAAAAGCAAACAAATTACAAATCTTACGTTATTTTTTGGCATAGGCAAATATGTAATTCCAAAAGAAAAAGAAATGTATATTAATAGACTTCCAGAAATAAATACGAATAAGGCTAATCGATATGTCCATTTTTTAATTGAAAATAAGTTATTAAATTACTTTTTACACTCACTGTATATTAATAGACTTCCAAAAATAAATACGAATAAGGCTAATCGATATGTCCATTTTTTAATTGAAAATAAGTTATTAATCTCATTTTTATAGTTTTTTTCAAATGTTTGTATTTTTTCATTTTGAATATTGTGCATTCTCAACACGCATAACCAGATTACGATTATCACTGCAATAAGAAATGTTTTACTGAATAAGACCGAAGTTGGATGGTCTTTTACGTTATATAAAAAACCTCCACAAAATTCAATACAAGTATTTTCATCTATAAGAGATACAGAAATTGCCCAAATTAGAGTAATACTCCATATTATTATAAAAACTGAATAATAGATGAAAAAATATTTATTATTATTATATCCTATTTCTTCGCATGTTTGTAATACGCTTATACCAAAACCTTTAATTATATAAGTGAAGGGTTGTATAAAGCAATTGATACAAAATGAAGGCTCTTCCATAGCCATCTACTTGTTTCAAAAATCTAAAAAAAAAATAAAAATATATATATGTTATATATATTTACTCTATTTTATATAGAATTGCCCGACTTGTTTCAGAAATCTAAAAAAAATAAAAATATATATATGTTATATATATTTACTCTATTTTATATAGAATTGCCGCCATACATTGATCTTTTGTATACTAAATAAAATTAATCTTCAAAATTGAAAATATTACTGTATAAATTAAAGCATTTAAATTACCTTTATATTAAAATATTAAATTCTGATTTAAATTTTTAAAAAAATCTACATGTATATATAAATTTTTTGTCCTAATTTCAGAAAGATAAAAATAAAAAGAATTTTGTTTATATTTTTTATCCACAGATGTCGCCACTTTCTACTCATTAAAAGACAATACTATATACCAAATGGTCAGGAAGCCTCCATATTATTAAGTGAAGAAGAAGAAGAAGAAGAAATGGTCAGGAAAATAAACCTTGTCACAGACTACTAATCTCGGGGAGTGGGTCGTCGGATAGTTGAGAACGGGTATCGATGACCGGACCCATAAATTTTCCAAGTTATAGGTCACGGTAAGTGAACCGGAGGCTTCCACAGTGGAAAGATGAAGAGTTTTCATGAGGCCGATTTAAAACGAATTTTGTTTATATTTTTTTATCCACAGATGTCGCCATTTTCTACTCATTAAAATACTATACCAAATGGTCAGGAAAATAAACCTTGTCACAGACTACTAATCTCGGGGAGAGGGTCGTCGGATAGTTGAAAACGGTTAGGTTAGTTAGTTTAATTACGCC
>AYEL01062870.1:0-15472 GCA_000484575.1 Olivierus martensii
AATTTTTTTATAATATATAAATATTTTATTTAATTGTATATTGACCATTTTGGTCCAATACATTTTGCCATCTTTCTGGTGGTAGCATGATTCCATGCTCATAGAATTTCTGTTCGTTGCTTGCAAAAAACTAAACCAAGTGATTTTTGACATGTTCATTTGAACTAAATGTTTTGCTTTCTAAAGCAGTGCTTCTCAAACTTTTTTCATTCATGACCCCATTTTTCATTACGAGATTTTTCGCGACAATAAAAATGATATAAAACATACAAGTATATAAATCATTTACACACTTATTAAGATGAACACAATCAACCAATTACACTGAAAATTCATATGTTGTCATATGTTAAATATTGGGTGTTTGTAAAATTACATATAAACTGAAATTCAAGTGTTTGTATTTAATTTTTGCAACCCCAGCATTTCACTTCGCAACCCCAAATGGGGTTGCGACCCATAGTTTGAGAAGCACTAGTCTAAAGAATTTTTTAAAGACCAGAACAAATAATAATTGGAGGGTGCCGTAGCACATCCTATCAAAGCTGTAACAGCTTCTGGCAAGTCATCAAACTTGTATGAAGTCTAGCATTATCATGATGAAAATCTATGCCTTTTCTGTTAATCAATTCTGGCCACTTCTGTTTGATGGAATCACTCAATTTGTCCAATTGGTGGCAGTACATTTCCAAATTAATTGTGGAATTGTCTGGTAGCTCAAAAATCATAATTCCCTTGAAATCCCACCAAACAAAGAGCATCACTTTTTTTGGATGAAAGTCTTTTGAAGTGCTTTGAGCCAGCTCATCTTTTCTGCTCCATGATCGTTTGCATTCAATATTGTTGTAAACAATTCATTTTTCATCTCCAGTTATGATTTGCTTCAGAAAAAGATCATTTTCTTCATCTTTGAGTAGCAAATCACAGATGCCAATGCAATGGAGCAAATCACAGATGCCAATGCAATGGAGCAAATCTCTTTCTTTGAGATAGTGTGGAACCCAAATATCGAGCTTTGAAATGAAACCAAATTGTTTCATATAGTCATGAACAGTCGAATTTGACAAATTCAATCTTGTAGCAATTTCTCGTGTTGTTATTCAGTGGTTTGCTTCAACTAATACCTTTATTTTCTCATCATCAGCTTCAAGTAACTTTCCAGAATGTGGTGCATCTTTAATATCGAAATTGTCGGAATGAAATTTTGCAAACCAGTTTTGGCACTGGCATTCTGTTGCTGTTGTAATTTTTTGGAAAAAATCTCAATTTCAATTTTTATCATGAGATGTGGTAGTTTTTTTGTAAAAGTTTAAGCGTACTTGGTGAAAAAAATGTATGAAAAGCCTAAGCGGCCAACTATTTTAAAAAAATGCGTGTTTAATACAGATTTCAAAATGATATAATATATCCTTTTATCTAATGTAAATATGAGGTTATTGCTATTAATATGCAGAAAGAATAAATTCGACTAAATAACAAATTTTAAAAATTCAATTATTTCTTGTCTTAAACTGTACTTGATGATAAGGGCTTCATAAACATTTTTCATGAAGCATTTAATGCATTTAACGAATATTTCATTTTTTTATGATGCATTTAATGAATATGACATTTTTAAAAAAAATGACATATCTTAGGTACTACCTGGGAAATATATTTTTTTTTTGTATTTTATTTTGAGTGCCCAATAGCTCTACTATAAGGTGTTTCAGGCTTATCCATTCTTTTGGGGCACCCTGTATAAATTTTAATTCCAATTACAAACACATTTATTATATCACTAAATTTTTTGTAAATTGCTGTATCATTACAATAAAAAGAGACAAATATAGTAGCAGTGGTAAATTTATTATTGAGGTAGAATGTCTTATTAAAATCTGTTAATTTTGGATGATAAAATTTGAAGCAGTCATCGAATAATACTTTCATTTTAATTGAAAGTATTAATCAATGACTGCTTCAAATTTTATTTAAATTAATTTGTAATTACATTGGATAATTTTTTTTTGTTAGGTGCATTGGTTCATTCAAATCATTTATAAATTGAATTAGGAAATGTTAAAATTATATAGACTATGCAATTTACTCTTTTCATTGATGTGTTCTAGAACATAATTCTCTATAGGGCCAACACAATATAATTGAGGAAGTCATAAGTAAAAGATCAGAAATAGGATCTACATTATCTTCTGGTAGTAAATGTAAAATACTGATATTAATGCCAAAACTTTTGAAATATCAGATTTGAATTATCAATATTAGAATGTTGTAATTTACTTATAAATATTTTCAATATACTGTATATAAATAAATATATACAAACATACAAATTGTAGAGAACAAGAATTAATGGCCCAGACTCTCACTCTTCATGAAAGTTTCAAATGCTATGGATACTGAATTTCATACTATGGAAAAACTAGATTCACATTAAAATTTTCATCTTTCCTTCCACTAGAATAGACGTTTCTCAAATTTTCTTTGGAAAAGGGCAGCATAGATAATTTTCTAATAAATGACAGTCCAAATTGGAGGATTTTTGTAATTAGATGAGAATTCGCTTTCTAAAATGCTATTGGTGAATTGGAATTTTAATTGTAAACAGTCAACATTGTTTTATAATCATAACCGTACAATACTACAGATATTTTAATTTCAAAATTTTTATTTTGAAATTAAAATATTTGTAGTTAACAATGAAATATTTGTTTTGTCTTATGTACATTAGAAAATTGTAAAAAATCATTCATTTTATTGCAATTTTAAATAATTTTATAGGGTTGTTCAGAAAGTAATTTTGTTTTTTCATGAAAATGAATGGAATTTTTTTATAATATATAAATATTTTATTTAATTGTATATTGACCATTTTGGTCCAATACATTTTGCCATCTTTCTGGTGGTAGCATGATTCCATGCTCATAGAATTTCTGTTCGTTGCTTGCAAAAAACTAAACCAAGTGATTTTTGACATGTTCATTTGAACTAAATGTTTTGCTTTCTAAAGCAGTGCTTCTCAAACTTTTTTCATTCATGACCCCATTTTTCATTACGAGATTTTTCGCGACAATAAAAATGATATAAAACATACAAGTATATAAATCATTTACACACTTATTAAGATGAACTCAGCCAACTACACTGAAAATACATATGTTGTCGTACGTTAAATATTGGCCAACCAACCACACCGAAAATTCATATGTTGTCATACGTTAAATATTGGAGACAACTACACTGAAAATTCATAAGCTATCATACGTTAAATATTGGGCATTTGTGAAATTACATATAAACTGAAACTACACTGAAAATACATATGTTGTCATACGTTAAATATTGGGCGTTAGTTACATCATTTACACACTTATTAAGATGAACACAATCAACCAACCACACCGATATATGTTGTCATAAGTTAAATATTGGGCATTTGTGAAATTACATATAAACTCATGTTGTCATACGTTAAATATTGGGCATTTGTGAAATTACATAAAACTGAAATTCAAGTGTTTGAATTTAATTTTCTAAGATGAACACAATCAACCAACTACACTGAAAATTCATACGTTGTCAAGTTAAATGTTGGCATTTGTGAAATTACATAATAAACTGAAATTCAAGTTAATATTGGGTGTTTTGTGAAATTACATATAAACTGAAATTCAAGTGTTTGCCAACCAACCACACCGAAAATTCATATGTTGTCATACGTTAAATATTGGTGTAAAATTACATATAAACTGAAATTCAAGTGTTTGTATTTAATTTTTGCAACCCCAGCATTTCACTTCGCAACCCCAAATGGGGTTGCGACCCATAGTTTGAGAAGCACTAGTCTAAAGAATTTTTTAAAGACCAGAACAAATAATAATTGGAGGGTGCCGTAGCACATCCTATCAAAGCTGTAACAGCTTCTGGCAAGTCATCAAACTTGTATGAAGTCTAGCATTATCATGATGAAAATCTATGCCTTTTCTGTTAATCAATTCTGGCCACTTCTGTTTGATGGAATCACTCAATTTGTCCAATTTGTGGCAGTACATTTGCAAATTAATTGTGGAATTGTCTGGTAGCTCAAAAATCATAATTCCCTTGAAATCCCACCAAACAAAGAGCATCACTTTTTTTGGATGAAAGTCTTTTGAAGTGCTTTGAGCCAGCTCATCTTTTCTGCTCCATGATCGTTTGCATTCAATATTGTTGTAAACAATTCATTTTTCATCTCCAGTTATGATTTGCTTCAGAAAAAGATCATTTTCTTCATCTTTGAGTAGCAAATCACAGATGCCAATGCAATGGAGCAAATCACAGATGCCAATGCAATGGAGCAAATCTCTTTCTTTGAGATAGTGTGGAACCCAAATATCGAGCTTTGAAATGAAACCAAATTGTTTCATATAGTCATGAACAGTCGAATTTGACAAATTCAATCTTGTAGCAATTTCTCGTGTTGTTATTCAGTGGTTTGCTTCAACTAATACCTTTATTTTCTCATCATCAGCTTCAAGTAACTTTCCAGAATGTGGTGCATCTTTAATATCGAAATTGTCGGAATGAAATTTTGCAAACCAGTTTTGGCACTGGCATTCTGTTAACTCATTTTCTCCATACACTTCACGACTTTTTTCTTGCTTGAATAGCATTCTTACCTTTTCGGTAATAAAAAAGTAAAATATGCCGAAAATCTCCATTTTTGATATGATACAAAAAATAATTGCACACAATCAAAAAAAAACTTTTTTATAAATAAACCTTGAAATGTCAGCTGTCAAAATATATGATGACAATAGGATTTAGAATGAAGTTGGCTAGTTAAAAATACAACTAACGACACTCATGGAAAAAACGATATTACTTTCCGAACAACTCAAATAGCAATTTGGATGGTCATATCGTGACGTAAAATAACCTCGTTGAAATAATAAAAAAAAAACTTTGTTTGATATACTTAGTGATTTCCAGCATTGCAATTGGCATATAACTTACAATATGATGGCATTTTGCAATCCCCAAATTAATTAAGTATTTTTTCAACAAACTATGTTATTTGAATGACATTATTAAATTTGGGATAATAAATATTGAAATATTTAATTTTTGGAATTTTCAAATTTTTATTTAATCTTCCTGTGTTTATATATGTAAAAATTTCTTTCATAAAGAACAAATGTCAGTAGGCCAGATAAGGCTTACGGACTGTAGTTTGGGGGGCCCTGGATGAAAAGTCAAAAATGCTACCACTGGCAATTGAGCTTATTGCATTTTTCTCCCTAAATGTTAATTATAAAAAATCTGAAGGCTACAAGAGAGAATTGTCATTTTTATCAGCCAGCTGATCAAATCAGATATAAAATCTATTCTAAATCCCATTCTTCAGATTTTTTGGAATGCCCAAGACAACTGTTATGTAATAGAGAAATTTCCTATTTCTGATCTATCTTGGACCTATAACATTCCACAAAAGAGATCTAAATCCAATCCATTGATCTTATCCTCTACTATCTTATGATCCCATCAAAACTATAGTTAGTCTATAATGGGCTCCAAATTAGCCCATTATAACATCTCTCTCATGCAGATTTGACATTCAAAAATAACAATGTCATTTTAATCTGCAGATTCCATCCTTGTGGATTGTGGGAAGCCCTTGTGAGCTCTAGATTAGCTTCTTGTTTAATAAAAGAAAAAAGTAATAGGTAACGATCTCTTTTTGCATTTTAAATCAGTATTAGCTTAAGATGATTCTAAATTGATGTGGAGTAATTTGTCCTGACTGGACAAGCTTTACACTGCCAAATGAATTTAGGATAAAATATGGCAAGACTATTAAAAACATTCATAGGTTGATAAATTAGATAAAATCAGCATGAAAATTTTTTTAAAATATTGAACTAATTATTGTTTACAGAAAGTTTTTGACACATCTCCAAATTATTGGTCTAATTGATTTAAGACTAATCTTTTGTTGTTACCTCAGAATCTAACAACAAAAAATATCTAATTTGTAAGAATTAATTTTAAATGATTTAGCATTTCTAATATTCATCAAATTAAATGTCAAGGCAGGCTAGATGAACAGAGTATTTTTCAAATTTTACTATAATAATTATATATTGTATGTAAATTCAACTTGAGAAAAATTATAGTTCAGTAAATTCTTTTGGAATGAAACTATTACATAATCTAGACTGGAGGAATAAATGTGCCCAAATTTTCAGCATCATAGTTCTATATTTTGAGTTATGGCTGCAATATTTATTTAATCTGTTATAAATAAGAATTTCAGTAAAATATTTCAAAAATTATTTTCTAGTAGATTTATCATCTTAAAGGGTTCAATTTTCAATGAAAGTTAAAATTAGTAATTTTATTAACACTAGTTTTCTAATATGAAAACTAAAATATGTTATCTCTAGTATCCAGCCATTGGATATTGCATTATTAGACTTTTATTGTACAGTGTAAGATTTTAATAATAAAAGAATACTATATGTAACATAAAAGAAATTAAAAAGGATTTCTTTTTATTTAGCATAAAAAAAAAATCTGGCTTGTTGCTTATGAAATTGTGTCCTCATTTCAAAAATATAACATTTAATTCATTCCTATAACTCTATATACATAGTTAAATGAGGAAAGACAGAAATGCAAATAATATCTTCAATGGTTTGCATTCCATCTAAATTTTATTAATAGAAAAATAATCAGTTCTATTAATAGAGAAATAATCTTAATGGAAAACACATTAAAAGGAATCCTAAATGAATTGTATTTAAACTCTTGAGATTATTGAATATCCTGTAATATATACATTATTCTTCAATGTCCAAGCTTTGAATAAATTTATGCAAAGTATAATGTGCACTTTCAATCATTAAAGAATTTAGAAGCAAATAATTATTGTGCCTTTGAGCTTCACTTATGCATCTTAAATATATCTCATTAGAATGAACTGGATTAAATGCTGAAACAAATAGTGATATAGGTATAATTGAGTATTTAATTAGAAGTGCAGATATTAAAAGTCTAGCAGTACGTCCATTACCATTGGTGAATGGATGTATATATAAAAACTTAACTAAAAAAGATGATGCAACTTCATACCAATTCTTTGCTGATATCTCTAATTCCTTAATTTCTGAAAACAATTTGTTCATATGTTCTTCAATAAGGTGGGGATCTAAATATAAAAAATCACAGCCAGCAGGTTTAGCATGTTTTTTCCGATAATGTCCAGCATTATCAAATAATTCATCTCCAATTAATTTGTTCAATTTCTTTGCTAACTCCACATTAAATTCATGATTTAAACTTTCCACTAGTAGTGAATCTCCAAAAAGATAATTTAATGCATTTGATAAATTTTGAGTTTTCTTATTATTTCTTGAACAATAATTCCCACTCAATGCAGTTTCAGTGCTCTCCAATGTCTTTGTACCTGTATTCTCACCATTATTACATTCAGTTAAATACAGAAGTCTATGATATGTGAAAAACCCTTTAACAAATTCATCATTTCTAGGGTCTTTTACAAACTTTTTTACATGTTCAAAATATATAGGAATGTCATTAAGAAGTCCACTTATTCCACCTGCATAATCTGGCTTCCAAAATGGAATTTCCACATATGTAGTAGACATTCTAATCTATAATCTGAAAAATAGTAATGAAAAATAAAATCACCACTATTAAAACTGGGAAGAATAAAAAAACTCTCTACTTCAATTTTTCATGAAATCTTTTCATTTCTTTAGATATACAGCCATTACCCAACTTATATAAATTTGGCTTTATGTAAAATATTTTCTGTAATGTTTTATTTTTCAAAATATATAACAAATAACTACTGTGTTATAATACTGTTCAAGCTAGCACTGATTAAAAATGGAAAAAATACACAAATTTAGTAGTGCTTTCGACTTAATAAAGTCCTCTTCAGCTATACTATTATTCTTAATGTTTTAAAGCTTGTTAATTTTATTTTTAATGTTAATTTAATTACTGTTTATTATTTTTTATTTTAACATTCTAACATTTGTATATTTAAACTTTAATTTGTTTCTGTTTTGGCATTCTTATGTTCGACAATATATATGTAAAGTATAGCTGAAGAGGACTTAATAAAGTCGAAAGCGCTACTAAGTTTGTGTGTATATTTTTTCCACTTTTAATCAGTGCTAGCTTGAACTATTATAATTCAGTTAAGTGAAAAGTTCTTCTTTTAACGTTAAATAACTACTGTATTTACAAGTCCAAACACATTGATTTACAATATTTAAGTTCATGTTATTTGATTTGCGTGTTGTTTATTTTAAATATCATATTACTGATATGATATTGTGCCATGCAGCATTGTCTCACTCAGTGAGGAACAATATGACACCATAACATTGTATAAATGCAATCTTTATAGTTACTTAACTTTGGGTGTTTTTAATCCAGAATTTTTGTTAAAATATGGATTTTACATAAGTTGGAAAAATAAACTTGCATAAAATTACAAAACAGTAACACTTACATAAGTCAGGGAATGGCTGTAGTGAGTTAATTATGTTTTAACTCCAGGCCTTGTCAGATATATTCAATGTTACTTTAAAACAGGGGTGGGAAAACCACGGCCCGAGGGCTGCTTGCAGCCCTTGAAACTACATAATGTGGACCTCCAACTAATAGCTATAACAAAAATTTTATCGATAAATAAAAATAGGAAAAAAAAATCAAATCTGTTCCATATCTCAGCAATATAGTTTATGTAGTTTCTAGAAAAGTAATAAATAATAATTCATAATAAACTATAGATATCATACAGTGTCATATTTCTTACAAAAATAGATTTGATTAACCATTAACCAGAATAAATGTCATTGCATAAGAAAATCCATTGCAAAATACATTCAAAATCAAATAAAATCGTTTTGAGATCGTCAGTTAAAAAATACATTCAAAATGAAATAAAATCGTTTTGTCAGTCAATACCTTTCGTAATTTCACAGTGTTTGTATTTAATATTTGTGCAATTTCCTAAACAGATGTTTTTAATTATTTTTTCAAATTTAAAATGATTAAATTATAATTTTAATATATAATTTAAAAGAATTTCGATCCTGCTGAAGTTCTCTGAAAATGGCATTTCACTTTTTTTGGACTACTGGCATTATTCAAACCCATGATACAGGCAGCTGGATGGCCAAGTGGTAACACTGTCGGCATGCCATGCAGGAGGACCCGGGTTCACGTCCCGGATCTGGTATCTCCTGAAAACTTTTTTCGGGTGCTGGGCCCTCCCGACGATCCCTGTCCTTCATTATCCGGCTTCTCTCCACGGGTGTGGGTACCCCATGGTTGGAACTAGCCCTTAGTAATCTCCCTGACTGGAAACGGGCATAAAATATGCAAAAAACCCACGATTCATATATTGGCCAATGAAAGCTGATCTGCTAATTGGCTTAATTTTAACATGTCACCCTTTTATAATATCTTAGCCAACTAAACCTTCTTAGGTTCTTTCTATTTTGGTTACATAATTTTCTAAGAGAATTTTATCACCTCACACAGTTATTAGGTGAAGGCAGGATTTTGAGATTTTTTTTGCTATTTTTGTTTTTTGCCCATTTCCAATCAGATAAATTACTAAAGGGCAGGTTCACTTTCAACCACGTGCTACACCCACACCCATGGGGTTTTTTTTTTTTGTCAACAGATGACGCCACACTCCATTCTGGAAGAATACATGTGGCGGAGTGAGATAAATCCTTCCACAGGGGTGGGACCCGAGATTCGAACCCAGGTCCTCCAGGATGGAAAGCCAAAGCATTTTCACGCCGACTGTGAAGGAGGGTCAGATAGTGAAGGGCAAAGTGCAGCCCTAGGCTATATTTCATTAATGCAATATGGCCCTTTCTCCCAAAAGTTTGTCCACCTCTGCTTTAAAACATGGATATATCTAATGCTAAGTTAGTACATTTCTCAACATATATTGCCAAGACTGAAGAATAAGTAAAAGGTTTTAATAACTTCTTAAGGAACTAATCATTAATTAATGTAATTAAATATCATCTTATGAGTTTGGAAAGAGTTTGGTTTTTGCAGCATACTGATAAAATGAGATTATATAAAAAATAAGAAAAGTCTATTGGTTGTTTATTTGAAAATTCAAAAATGAAAACTAAAATTTTATTTTGCTTTGATTTTGAAAAATTGCTAATATGGAAAATTTTCAAGTATCAAAATATTATATTTTATATTTAATATACATATCTGAAATGTTTTTAATATCAGAAATATATGAAATGAGTGTTTTTCTTTTTAAAAATAAAATTTTTAGAATCTAGAAATTTAATTTTAAAATTAGAAAAAAATTTAGAATCTTTTCGTTATGAAATTTTATTTCAAATTATGGCAGAATCTGTCATAATTTTCAATCTCTCCAAATTTTCAAATTCCACATTCTTATCAAAAGTAGTAGTAGAAATTTAGAATTTTTATATTAAAGCTTTATATTTTATTGATTTTACATTAAAAAATTATATTAACTGTCAATTAATATAGAACATTTAGTGAATTTTTTCAGAAGCCTAACCTATAATAAAGATATTTAATTTCATAAAACAATGATTACACATTATTCCAGATATGTACAATCTAAAACCTAACAAATTTTATCCATGTATAAATTTAAACTATGAAGATAGTGTTCTATTGGAAAATGCTAAACCTGGATGATGTACGATAATCTTTTAAATAATTATCTTGTGTCTATTAGTTTTAGCAAAATAACTATCATAATAAACTCTTAAAACACATCAATGGATTTTATGTTTAAATTTTAACTTCCAGAAAATAAGATTTGCTTATGCAAATAATTTATTGGAATCAAAGCTTTTTAAGAATTATACACAAATTTATGATTAATATCTGAACAAAAATTTTATATCTAAATAGATAATAAAGCTAGCATGATCAATATGCATATTACTGCCCTAAGTTAAAATCAGGGTAAGACTGCATTCTTTGCAAAGACTAGGGAAAATGGTACCAATCGATAGGGGGGGGGTCAAGACAAAAAAAATATCTCTATTGGACTAAGGATCAAAGGTCAAAGGTTTACGAGCTACAGAGGAGACTAGGCGGCATAGGTAGCATAGCACAGAAATGGGACGCATTGCATCGCAGACTGCGGTGAGAAGCAGCGCAATGTCAAACCGCATGCACTGCTTGGCATATAACGGATTGCACGCCAAGGTCATAATTTTTATTTTACAAATAATCGTACCTATGTTTGTTTTACGAAAAGTACTGATGGTACAATTGTTGCCTTACCGAAGCACGGCGAAAGTGGTATGCATCAAAAGGGGGGCCAAAACACGCAAAAAATCCCTAATAGACTAGCGGTCAAAGGTCAAACATTTACGAGCTACAGAGGTATCTAGGCGGCATAGGTAGTGCAGCACGAGAACGGGACGCGTCGTGTCACAGACTGCAGCAAGGCAGGCACAACATCAAACCGCATGCGCCTTTTGTAATAAACGGAACTTTGCGAATATATATCTCGTAAACATTTGATCTTTGACCCTTGGTTCATTAGGGATTTTTTGCATGTTTCGGCCTCACCTTTTGATGTGTACCACTTTCGCCATGCTTCGGTAAGGCGACAATTATACAGGTAAGTATTAAGGCGACAAAACTTACAAGTAGGCTGATTTTCAGCCTACTTGTAAGTTTTCTGGGTCCCAATTGCATCCTCCGAATGCATTTGGAATGTCACACATCGCACCATCTTCTCCAATACTTAAGTGTTTGTGCCTTGATTCACAGTTAAAACTTGATAATCACAATCACACAATAGTTTATTCTGTAATGTTTCCATTCGTAGGTTTGTTCAGATGGAGATCTGGTTCCCTCATTTTGTAACATCGGATGTATCCTTTCGGCCAAAAAATAATGACAGCAGTTTGACCAATCGCAGCTCCCCCTGCCCACACAACTTCCTCTCAGCTGACGGAATCCACATGACTCTTATTTTGGCAATGAATTCTTTATTGCCAAAATAAATAATCATATAAATGTCTATCCTAGTCCTCCTAATTCCCCTTAAGGCCTTAGAGGAACCGACTAAGATCAAAATCTAGTGCCCAATCCGTACCTTCACATGGTGCAGCTGTTAGTACTCAAATGTTTCTTTAACATGAGGAAAGGACACGGATGGGCTCACACCAACCCACATTGGCCAGCGTGGTGTGTTTTGGCTAAAATCTTCAAGCATAATGAACAGTTCAACAAATCTAAGGCCCTCAGTCCCCGGCAGCTGAAATGTCCCTGCTGACGGCAGCAAGCAGGTGTACAGGAAAGAGAGGGTGCAAAAAATCATCGGATCAGCTGCCATGGATTTCATTTAGCAACTTACAATTGCAGAACCTTTAGTACTGAAGGAAAACTTCTAGAAATTGAAGAGGAACTAAAACACATTAAATGGGATATTTTAGGTTTAAGTGAAGTTGGACGTAAAGGTGAAGAATTATTAGAATTAAAAAGTGGAAATCTTTTGTATTATAGAGGTACAAATGATGGAAGATGCAGTAGAAGTGGATTTTTCATAAACAAAAGAATAAAGGACAACATTATAGATTTTAACAGTAGTTCAGACAGAGTCTCTAGACTGGTTTTAAAAATATACAAAAGATACGAATTTCAAATTATTCAAGTTTATGCACCTACTACAAGCCATACAGATGAAGAAGTTGAGGAATTTTATGAGGAAATAGAAAAAATTAGAGGAAGAAAACAACAATTTACTGTTATAATGGGAGATTTCAATACAAGAGTTGGCATTCAGTTACAAGGTGAATCAGCTGTTGGTAAATTTGGAGAAGGAATTAGAAATGAGCGTGGACAAAGATTAGTTGAATTTGCAGAGAGTAAGAACTTATTTATCATGAACTCCTTCTTTAAGAAAAATCCAAAAAAAAAGTGGACTTGGCATAATCCAAGTGGTGGAACAGCTGAAATTGATATATTCTAGCAAGCAAAAAGTATTTAATTGAAGATTGCACAGTGTTAAATAAGTTTAATACAGATAGTGACCAACGAATGGTTAAATGCAGAATGCATATTAATGTAAAAAATGAAAGAAAAAAGATATTTAAAGGACCCAGAAATGGAATTGATATTGGTAAGTTAAAAGCAAACCAAAACTTGTTCCAAATAGAACTTAAAAATAGATTCACTGAATTAACAAATTTGACAGAGGATATAGATATAATAAATTTAAATACAAACATAATATACTAATACAAACTGCTACTGAAGTGACTGGAAAACAGAGAGAAGTCAAAGATGCTAAATTATCTGATAAAATTAAATTACTATTGAACAAATGAAGAGAAATGAAGATAAATGGAAATGCTGTTTCAAAGAAAATTGAATATGCTGAATTTTGTAAATCAGTGAGAAAGTGTATCACTGATGATATCAGAAAGTACAATTGTAACTTAGTTAAAAAATCCATTGAGGATAACAAAGGAATGAAATCTGTAAAAAAGCATCTTTGCTGTGGAAGAAAAAGGATTTTTGCTTTAAAAGCCAAAGATGGTAAAATAATTAAAAACCAAGAGTATATCTTAAAATGTGTGTAAGAATTTTATTCTGATCTGTATAGAGATACAAATAATAGTTGTTTGGTGCAAAATTCAAAGAGTGAGATACCACCAATTTTGAAAAAAGAAGTTCATCTTGCTAACAAGAAATTGAAATAGAAATCTTACATGAAGGAGGAGAACAAATAGAAGACATTCTAACAATTTATTTAATAGATATTTAAAACAAAAAGATGTACCAGAAGATTGGAAGAATGCAACAGTTATTCTTTTGCACAAGAAAGGGGAAAGAGGATATTTCTAATTACAGACATATCAGTTTTTTATCTGTATTGTATAAAGTTTCTTTTACTTGTATTTTGGCAGATAGATTAAAACAATCACTGGATGAAGCACAGCCAAGAGAACAAGTAGGATTCAGGGCAGAATATAGTACCATGGATCACATTTTTGTATTGCGAGAAAATTGTGGAAAGAACAAAAAGTATGAAATTTCACTTTGTTTAGCGTTCATTGATTATGAAGAAGCTTTTGATAGCGTTATGACATCTGCTGTGCTAAATGCTTTGGCTAATACTGATATCGATTCAGGCCATGTTGATATTTTCAGCAAAATTTACAGTCAAACATCAGAAAGAATTAGACTGCATAAATATAGTGAGAAAATTAAAATAGGAAAAAGGTGTTAGACAAGGTGATACTATTTCACCAAAACTGTTTTCTGCAGTCCTTGAAGGAGAAATCAAACAAATGGATTGGGATAAAACTGGTCTCAAAATAGATGGAGAATATCTAAGTCATCTACGATTTGCTAATGACATAGTCTTGTTAGCTTCAAATCCAAATGAACTACAGAATATGATACAAAGCTTGGCCACAGAAAGCAAGAAAGTAGGACTTAGAATAAACATAAGTAAAACTAAGGTCATGTACAATAATTCAACAGAAGATAAAACTAGATAACAGAGGAAGTCAGTGGCTATATTTACCTTGGACAACCGCTCACTCTAGATGGTGACCTTATGCCAGAAAATAAACAGGAGAATTAAATTAGCTTGGAGTGCTTTTGGTAGAACCAAGTCAAATATTAAAAGGAAAAATGCCACTTTGCTTGAAAAGAAAAATATTTGACAGTGTATTCTGCCAGTTTTAACTTATGGATCAGAAACTTGGACACTAACGAAAAGAGCTATTCAAAGGCTGCAAACAACACAAAGGAATATGGAAAAATGCATGCTGGGAATAACTAGAAGAGACAGAAAACGTAATACTTGGGTAAGGAGTCAAACAAAAGTTATAGATAATCCAAAAGATAAAAAAGCAGAAGTGGACAGGGGCTGGCCATATAATAAGAATAAATGATAATAGATAGACAACTAAAGTACTTCACTGGATACCAAGGGATAAAAAATGACCAAGAAAGAGACCACATTACAGATGGAGAGATGAGATTGCTAATTTTACATCAAAGTGTTGGATCAGAGAGGCTGTAGACAGGAAGAACTGGAAATTGTTTGGAGAGACCTTCATCATGCAGTGGATTGATAATGGTTGATTATGATGATGATGATAATATATATATGTATAATAAAATTATAATATATGTATTATTAATAATATATTAATATAAATATATAATATATAGAAATGTATACATTAACTATATACATATCTATATATATAGTGTATATATAATATAATATACAATTATATACAGTTAGGCCTCGATTAGTGCGAATAATTGGTTCCACAAATTTCTCGCACTATTCGAAGTATTAACTATATGTAAAATATGGAAATTGGTTCTTGCTTTGTGAGATTCCGGCCATTAGCTAACCTCACAATGAATAACCACAATACTAACTTAACACTAA
>AYEL01062873.1:0-74852 GCA_000484575.1 Olivierus martensii
AAATTAAAAAACGATATCAGGACAGAGTATATGGACAACAAAATATAATTTTTTCGTGCCAAAAAATTAAAAAGTAAAAAAGTTATGGCAAAATATCGAATATTAAGTATCATATTTCATAACCCGTTCGACCCCTAGGGAATGTTTTGTTTTTTAAGAGAGGACCGGAAAAGGTTAATACTGTGTTTCAGCACCTGATTGTGAAAGGAAGTGTTTTACCCTATATGGATGATCTTATTATCCTGACTGAAAATGAGAAGGGAGTAGAGGCACTGAAGAAAGTACTACAACTTGCTAGTGACTACGGACTTGACATTAATTGGAAGAAGTGTCAGTTCTTGAAAAGAAGAGTTGAATTTTTGGGGTCAATCATTGAGGAAGGCCAAATTTATCCGTCAGTAGAAAAGACAAAGACAGTAAAAAAATTCTCGGAACCAAAGATGACTAAGCAGGTTCAAAGTTATTTGGGACTCACTGGGTATTTCAGAAAATTTGTACCTCAGTACTCTTTGATTGCCAGGCCTTTGTCAGATCTGCTTAAGCAAGGTCAAGCTTTCTGCTGGGGCACCAGGGAGAAGAATTCATTCGAAACATTAAAAGACATACTGTGTAACAATCCAGTGCTAATGATTTTTAAACGGGGATTAGAAACAGAAGTTCACTGCGATGCAAGTATGGATGGTTTTGGAGCTATCCTCTTACAGCGCTCGCCAGCAGATAATCATCTTCACCCCATTTATTATATGAGTCGTAAAACAACAGATGCCGAAAGAAAATACTCGAATTAATAACGAACAAGCCAAACTTCCCCTGGCGGATAAAGTTTTAAGTTATATTTAGAAAAATAATTATTTTTTGAATTACAGCTATAGTGCCACCATCTATTGAATTAATTATTAAATAATAATTTTGTTTGTTTGGCTTGTTCGTTATTAATTTGTAAAATGGTTTATCCCCTGTACGTTAGTTGCTTATTCGCCGAAAGAAAATACTCGAGTTACGAGTTGGAAGCACTAGCAGTGGTTGAAGTGGCCTTAAAAAAATTTAGAGTTTATTTCTTGGGAATGAAGTTTAAAATACTCGAGTTACGAGTTGGAAGCACTATCAGTGGTTGAAGTGGCCTTAAAAAAATTTAGAGTTTATTTCTTGGGAATGAAGTTTAAAATTCTAACTGATTGCACTGCCTTCCAGCAGACTATAAGAAAAAAGGACCTTACTACACACGTTGCTAGATGGGTACTGCTGCTCGAAGAGTATGATTTTACTCTAGAACATCGCTCGAAAAGTGCCATGCGTCATGTAGATGCACTAAGTAGAAATCCCGTGATGCAGATCTCGTCCCAATGGATCCATGATCGAATTCGGACTGCTCAAGAAAAAGATGCCAACTTGAGCAAAATTAGTCACTAAAGGCGAAAACTGCTGACGGATACCTGATGAAGAAGGGTATACTGTATAAATTTATAGATGGTCATAAAGTAATTGTGTCCCCTAGCAGTATGGAAGATGAGATCATATGAAATGCACACGAAGAAGGACATTTTGCTGGTAAATGTGTTGAAGGGGTGATAATGCAAGAGTTTTACATACCACAACTTAAACAAAAAGTCGAATGCTACATCGCCAATTCCATTCACTGCATCCTAGTTAACCGGAAGAGTGGCAAAAAGAAGGGTTTCCTTCATCCTCTTTTAAAGACGACATACTGCTGCATACTTACCATATAGACCATCTAGGATTATTAGAAAGTACCAATAAGAACTGTAAGCATATTTTGGTGGTCATAGACACATTTACAAAATTTATTTCGTTGTACCCAACAAAAACTACCTCTACATCCGAACTGATTAACAAATTGGAAATACAGAAAGTACTCTTTGGGAATCCAGCACAGATAGTAACGGATAGAGGGAGCCCTTTCACCTCTCATGAGTTTTGGGACTACTGTACAAAAGAAAACATTGAACACCGAATGGTAACAACGGGTCTCCGCAGAACTAATGGACAAGTGGAAAAGATTAATAGAATCATCATCCCTGTATTAGCTAAACTTTCCATCGCAGACCCAACAAAATGGCATAAGTTTGTTCCAAGAGTGCAACAGACTATAAATGCTACATTTCAATGGAGTATAAACACCACTCCTTTTGAGCTATTGGCTGGAATTAAAATGCACCGACCCATGGACTTAGCTGTGAAAGAGTTACTAGAGGAAGAGTCAAGATATGATTTTCAATTGGAAAGAAACAAAAATAGAGAACTCGTAAAGGAGCAGATTCTAAAAATACAAGAAGAAAAGAAGACTTATAATTTATGTAGATGTGAAGACAAGAAATACAAACCAAATGACCTGGCTGCAATCTGGCGAACCCAGGGAGGATCAGGACTGAAGCTTAAGTCAAGATTCCTGGGTCCTTACCGGGTGATAAGGAGTAAATATAGCGACACTTATGATGTCAAAAAAGAAAGTCAATTTGAAGGTCCGCTTCGCACAACTACCTGTGCAGAATATATGAAACTGTGGGTGTCCGAGACAGAAGCCACTCAGGACGGCCGAGTTATGTAGGAAATAGACTGCTCGTGCCCAGGGGGCATTGTCTTCCAAAAAAAAGCGCATGCAAAAAAAAGGAGGAGGACAGAGAGAGGGAGAGGCCATGTTAGTCTGGTAGTTGGTTTAATTTGTCATTTTTTAATAAAGTGCAATAGAAGCTTACCTGGTTTCATTCTTCATAACCTACATGTATATATTGAAAGTTTCAATAAAATATTTATTTTGGCAAATGGCATTAATATATTTGTAACTAAAAATCAAAGATCACGTAATTTATTGATTTGAAATTTTTATCAAATTTTAAGTGCTAAAGTCAAGGTAGGCTTACACACGGGTTGTGCATTTTTACCGATTTTCAAACTCTAAAGTGGGGGTCGGCTCTTATATTCGAGTATATATGGTAGATGGTTAGGAGCTGGATGTCGGCTTATATTCGAGTATATATGGTAGATGGTTAGGAGCTGGAGCCGGCAGAAATTTTAATGGCTCTGGCTTCAGCTCTGGCTTCAATGAATATAATCAGCTTAGCTTTGGCCCCAACTCCAGCTCCTCCAAAACTTCCCTCTCCATGGCTCTGGGTTTCGACTCCAGCTACCCAGTCCTGGTTTGAACAATTACTTGCTAAAAACAATAATTGGGAACAACAATTTTTGAAAAATAAATTTAATATACTTTTTAAAAACAACAAATTTTCTATAGTTTTCCATATAACCAAAGGATATTTGAACACTACAGCATAAATTACACAAAACCAATATTAATATCATTCAGAATTTAAACAACAAAATTGGAAAATTCACATACAGTACAGATAGCAAAATTTATGATACTTTTAAAGAAAAAAGTATTGCTTACCAATTAACATGTAATTGTCCAAATCCATATTATTACGTTAGTGAAAAAGCAGATTTCTTAAAACTCAGAGTATGAGAGATCAATAGTCAAACAATATGAAAATTCCCCAATTCATACTCACTGTTTATATTTCAATTGAAGATTAGAGAAAGAAAAAATTCAAGAAAAAATAATTGTTTAAGGAAAAAGAATATTTAACCATAATCATCAATACAAACTCCGATTCCTTCAGTGTAGTGCATGTATGGCTCCGGTCCCTAATGAATATAAACATACCTTAAAATTAATAGCTGTTGGTTACAAATACTTTTTACTAACTATCTCTTAAACAAATAAACAATCACTAATGACAAGTTTCATTCCAGTAAAACCACAAGCATCAGTAACAGAAAATTCTCTCTCCCTTTTACATGTCAGTTCATACCGAACATCATTACCAATCATGACCAATTTTAAATTTAAAACAGGTAAATATTTTCTTAGGAAGTTTTTAATATCTAATTTAATAATAATAAAACTATTACTCCAAATTAGGATGTCCCTCCTATTACAATCAAAACTCATAACCATTTTGTATTTCAAATACAGTTTACATATCACCATATCATATCTGTTGTTAGTCAGTTTTACTGAGAAATCTACAAGAAACACAAGCCTTTAAAGCAGGCATAAAATCACAAAAAATGAATTTATTTAAAACGTTTTCAGTCTGTTTATTGACCCGCTTCAGTAACTTACGAACACACAAAAATTAGAATAACATTTAAAAGAAGGCGATTACATAGAATTGGAACAAAGATAAACATTTTAAATTCAACAAACTATAGCACTTATTAGCAGTTTTACCTTATAGTTGTTTTTAAAATTTATCGTAACATTTTCGGATTACTCCATCTTCAGCAATATTCTATTGGCTACAGAATGCATTTAAATTTTCTTTTTCGTTATAATCTTTGTAATTTTTGTAATCTTCATAATTACGAAAATTATGAAGATTATAACGAAAAATAAAATTTAAATGCATTCTGTAGCCGATAGAATATTGCTGAAGATGGAGTAATCCGAAAATGTTAAGATAAATTTTAAAAACAACTATAAGGTAAAACTGCTAATAAGTGCTATAAGTTTGTTGAATTTAAAATAGTTTGATTATAAGCAGAGTTAGTTAAATAAAGAAACATTTAAATTACTAATATATACATAATGTAACATCATATACAATATTCATTTTAAAAAATTCTTTAAAAAAATTTTTTTAAATCTGTACATTTTTAATAAAGTACTTTTTAAAAAATATTGTAGTAATATAGTTTCATCAGCCAAATTCTTTATATGGCGGTGGGGTGGTGGGATCACATAGTGGTAGTTTTTACACCAGTATATCGCAAAGTCAGATGCTGTTGCGTGCCACCCATCTCCACGATGTTGGGAAATCATCTGGGCTGTTGTCATTCAGTAAATCATATATGGGTTCCGTATTTCTATCTCCATTGCCTCTAAAGTTGGTATCACATGGCATCTCTTAACTTTTCAGGCTATAGTCGCTTCTTCCCATTTAACATCTATATCATAGGTGTAGGTTGCCTGCTCTAATGCAATAGTTAAATTACCTTTATAGATATTATTTTTATGCTCTATTTTTTTTTTCAAGCTTCGTTTAGTTCTACCCACATATTGCTGGAGTTGATGTAAAGTGTTGTTGTGCACAGGTATTATATACATGCCTGATCTTCTAAGGTGGTCTATACGATCTTTATCATTGCAGAGTACTGATATTGCTCTATGAGAGATAAACATCCTGGGAAAGGGCACCAAAAAGGTCAAAATTATAAAAGAACGAGGCTGCCCGGGATCGAAGCTTTGCTTTGTTTTGTGTAGCTTGCTTCTTTTGGCTGGCCTGACCGCCGCACCTTGGATATCCTGGATGGACATTAGGACACCATTTGTTCCTCCACCAGTACTCCGCTCCACATTAATAAGACCAGAAGGATCCAATAATCAAGCATTGATAACATAACCCGACATCAGGACCGCGGAAATTGAATGCTTCACCTTTGTTACCAAATTGAACTAAAGACTGTGATTAAAGAACTAGAGACTTTCTTCAATTTATGACTTTCTCTCTGATTCGACGTATTCGAAGATACAAGTATCTTAAGGTAGCTCTCTCACTCCTTTGTTGGGAGCTAAAACCTGTAGGATTGAAATCTCTCTGTCCGACTAATAAAGAAGCTGTTGAAATGTTTTTTCATTATTGTCCTCCTGTAAGCCACCGTCAGGTCTCATTTGCCATCCTTACCTCACACGCCATTACTGCTCTTAGGCCTAATGCCTGTTGTTCATCTCAGGGCCTGGCGCCAGCCTCACAATTGTATTTGCATAGTAGTTTGGGCATTTATCAGTTAGATGGAAGAATTATTGCAGTTGCAGTATGACCACAGCTTTTGATGACTCGCACAATAGCAAAAGTTAAAATATTTTCTTAAGATTTCATAAGGTTGAAATCTGTACATTTTTGCTGACTCCACCTTCAATTGCATTGACTCTGATTCCATGACTTTGACTGTACAATCTTGAGTAAAACATTCACTTTCATAGTTACATGTTTATAGCACTTTGTTAATACAGCACTTTTCAGTTAATACAGCACTTTGTTAATATAGCACTTTTGTTAATTCAGCACTTCTGAAAAACTAAAAATTCTGTTTTCAGTTTGAAAAATTAAGATCTGATCTCACAGAATTGAACTTGAACTGAACCCAGATCATCAAAGGTTGAAAAGTAGTGTATTAGAAAAGTGCTATAAAGTGATGTGCCATAAAGCATGGTGTACCTATATGTTGAAGTGGATACTTATTATATTAGGAGAAAAAACACAAGATGGAATGTAAGTAAATCCTCTCAAAGAATTCATACTAGAAAATATAATAACTTATTTGCTCAGTCCTATAGGTGAAATAAGAAACAGAAGTATTTGTTTTTCACTAGCAGTATTTTAGAAATGATTGTTGAAAACACAAATCTCTATATAGAGAATATAGAAGAGTATTATTTCTGTGATTGAGCAGCTGATTACAGATTTAATTGAAATGAAAACATTTATACACATCTTGTACTTGATAGAAGTGACAAAATACAATAAATAAACACTTTTTTGATATAAAGAATTCAGATGGAACAGGAATAGAATCTAAATAACAATGTCGGAATCTAATCTAAATAACAATGTTGGAATGTTAAAATTTTTTTTACAAAATATTAATTTGACAACAAAATTACTAAAAAGATTAGCACTTGTTAATGAGGTTATACAAGGAAAGCTTTTGTCTATCTGAATACTTTACTATAGATGAAAAATTGGAAGGATATAAATTCTGACAGTATATCCTCCAAAACCAAATAAATATGAGAGAGAAATTTTTGCTCTGATTGATTTCAAAATGTATTAATACCCATAATTTAGAAATATATATTGGAACTCAATCAGATAGACCATATAACGTTAGCAATTTGCCTTTTCATGTAGTTTTAAGATTATGCAGTAGCATATTAAACAATAGAAAAGACATGAAACAATTTGTTTACCAATTATCTATTATGACAGACTTTGCTAAATTGTAAATTAACTCTTGTAAGAACAGTAAAAAAAAAGTGAAAGAGAAATTACAACTATATTCAATAATTCAAGAGAAAGATAAGTTATAGTTATTTTGAAATCCAAATAGACAATTTCAGCAATCTATTTGAATTTAAAAATGACTTTACCTTATAGCTATTTATTTAACTCTGCTTATATTCAAATTATTTCAAAATAATAAAAACTAGCACTTAATAGCAGTTTTAACTTATGAATGTAATTTTATTAATTGTAACATTTTCGGAATACATCATTTTTAGCAATATTCAAATAACTACAGAATGCATTTAAAAATTTTAAAAATATTCGAATATCACTGAAGATGGTGTATTCTGAAAACATTATGATTAATAAAATATGCTTTATAAGTTAAAACTGCTATTAATTTTTGAATTTTTTTAACTTCACCATATTATCATATACAGTCGATTTCACTTAATTGGGACAACCGCTTAATTGGGCCAAATCTCAAAGAACGGAAACCATACTAAATTAGACTAATATATAATTTAAATGCTTAATTGAGACAACTTTTTGGTTAATTGGGACAATAGCAGAAAAGGAATTTTCATTTTTGATATATTTTAGGGATTTTTTGAAAGTATGTCAACATTGCATATACTATTATTTGGCAACACTAGCATGATATGAATCAGTTATCTATCATCATGCATCTGGCAAGTATGTGTCTGCTTAAGAGTCTACTGTTACTATGTACTGTACCTAACAATATTCATTTACAGTGTTGATTTTATTTAAAATTTTTAAATTTTTGCCAAGATGCCAAGAAATGATTTTACACATTCAAGTAAAATTGCTTTGCTGGATAAAATTAAAAGCAAGCCATTTAATACAAGCCATCATAGACTTGCTGATATACTGGTGTACCAAAATCTACCATAGCGCATCTCCTACAACAAGAAAATCAATTGGGTGAGGAGTGGACATTACAGAAAGAAATACCAATAACATCCAAAAGAAAGCATGATGGAAAGGATCCAGAAGCCAAAGAAGCATTAGATCAATGCTTTTCTATAGTTAGCGGGCAAGACGTGAATATCAGTGACCCAGTGTTGAAGGTGAAGTCAGAGATCACTAAAAACCTAATAATTAGATACCTATTTTAAAACTTTATTAAAATAGATATCTAATTATTATTTTTTTACCTACTTATTTATTTACCTACATATTACATTATTTTAGAATTTATTATTAATTCGTTTTATTGGAGCAGCCACTTAATTGGACCAAAATTGATTAGTCCCAATGTGTCCCAATTAAGCGGAATCTACTGTATACAAAAACAAATGTCTTATTGCTTTCTATCATACATTATGATTCAACAGTTGATACAAATATCAAAAACAAACATCCAAAATCATTTCATTTTATAATATGACAAATGATGATATTGATATAGTTGACCAAATATCTGCTACACAAAATTGTGCCTGGAACACTCTTATTGGCCAATGTTAATATAGTATTCTATTTGTTACTGAACATAGCAGGGATAAATTCTCAAATTATTCATGCAGAAAATAGTAATATTTCAGGAATAAAAAATAGACATGAATACTTAAAACAACTTGAATTAAATCTGATTAATGAATATAAGTATTCATTAATCAGATTTAATATAGATATAATATAATCAGATCATATAGATTTAATATAGATATAATATAATCAGATTATATTATATCATAATATAGATATAATATAATCAGATTTAATATAGATTTAATATAACTTAAATATTAGGAAAGAATTGCTATTCATTCCCAGACTTTAAGAGAGTTTTTTAAATCAGTGGAAAATGCAACTGGACAAATGCAAGAAATTAAAGCTAGACCATCAAGACAGACACTGAAGCAATCCAAAAGGAATAACTGTTTTCAATGTGGAAGGAAAAACTGAAAAACAAAGTATACTTGAAATAGTTCTGCAAAATTTATATGTATGAAGCATGTTGTTCCTATGTATAGACCATGTTTAGAAATAAGAAAAAAAATGACAATTTTAATCTTTATTTTGTGGCAGTTTACATTTCTGTGTATATTTGTACAGTCAAACCTCATTAAGACGAACTAGCTTAGGACAAATTTTCGATAGTAAGAACTATCTTTCTCATCCCCAGCCTCGTGTATATTCAAATAATGTTAAATTATTCGTTTATGACAAACTTGCTTAATACAAATTCCGTTAGTACGAAAGAATTTTTGAGGTCCCACGTATTCATGCTATGGTTCGTTAAGATGAATTTGTTTCCTTTTGTCAAATATACAGTACATTTCAGCCTTAATAATCCTATTCATACCACATGCTTAAGTTTCGATGAATTTACAGTTGTTAGCTTAAGATTATAGTTTTACCAGATCAAGTCTTAAGCTCCCATAGGAAACAAGGGGATTTCTTCACCAGTTCCATTTTACTGGTAAGGGGATCGATGAATTGGTCCCCAGAATGATGTAACTGTCATTAGATCTAGTAAACAACTGCAGCTAGCTGCGATTTCGTGTAACGTATGCTGTCCGGATTACTTTAAAAATTAATTTAAATAAACCACAACTGTTCAAATCAAGTAATTTTTTTATCTTTATTTTAAAAATGGCACTATATTACTTATCCGGTCTCAACGGAATTGTGTAATAATGTACTGAATATGTTTGTTGCAGGTTTGGAACTTTTTAATGATGCGTTTTTTTTAAATACGGTAGAAGCCGCTTTTCAAAATCGCAATTTTTCTTTCCAACATTCACGTATTTAAAAATATTAAATTTGAAATAAATTCTTATTAAATCTGATTGTTTTTTTTTTTTTTTCGTTTGAAGTTAGTCGTCACGGTCCGCCAACAATAACCAATCGGAGTGCTTTCTGAACAGTCAGATTGTATTTTCTTTCTTTGGCGGGTAGTTCGCGATGTTTAATTGCCATCTTTGCTGATAAAGATTTTATTGAAGAATTAATAAATGAAGTTCTGCAGTATCCTTGGATATATGATATACATTGCCACAATGATAACAGCTCTGATTGGCTAATACAAAAGGTCATTAGACAGTCGGTGGTGTAATGGGAACTGCTTGGCTCGAAGTTGGTGGAATCGGTCAGTCGGTCGATGAAATCGGTCCAATAGCCCATAGTGTGAACCCACCTTAACTTGGTTTAACGAGTAGATGATATCATTTCCTCCTACTTATGATGTCATTTCCTACTTATAATACGAACAACGGTTTAGATGAACAAATTTTGTCAGTCCCGTAAGATTCGTCTTAATGAGGTTCGACTGTATATATATTGGGTAGAAGAAAAGTCTGTATCCCTCCAAATAACCTGTAACTATCACAGATTTTAAAAATCTGTTGTTGCCAACAAATAGGAAGTCATGAGTGGGCTTTCTGATGATGACTTTCAAATGAGCTGATTATGCAAATGAGTTTATGAAAATGAGATTATGCACTTGCAAATCTTATCTCTTAAGAATTAAAAAAACCACTGTCTTGATAAAGGATATTAAGAATTAAAGAAACCACTGTCTTGATAAGGATTATATAATAATCATAGTGCTGAGACAGGTACAAAGAAATAAAAACTATAAAATTACAGAAAGTACTTTCGGTTTTTTATTAACCCTCTTCAGTCTGCATACAAAGATTTGAAAGAATAGCATTCCATAGAACAATAGAATGCAATTGCTAATTTTAAAATTAAATGTTTGACAAAAACTTTAAAGATATCTGGCCACTGGATTATTGAAATTATTTCAAGCACTGTTTATAGTACTTACTTATATTGGAATACTGATTCATGGCACAGTGTGTGGACAATTTCCCTTATTGCGTTGGCTATTTGGTTGGCATTGTCTATCATTGTTAAAAGGAACCTGTAGAGTGCCATAGAGGCAGCTTTTAGTTGGATGGATGGATATAATGATTTGAAGTCTAAAGTCACTAGTATATTTTTTGGTTGTGGTGTTAATGCAGCTAATTGTTATACACAATCCGCCGTGGAAATACAGATGTACTGATATGGCTGTAGTTTGGAGTTGCACCATGCTGATAGGGTTTTTTCGAAGTTGTATGTTGGGGAGTTGACTTTCTCTACTACCAGTCTGAATTCAAACTGTGGTTTGTGTTTTCGCAAATGCAAATAAACAGGGACAAGTAGGATTACTTAATGAGTTAGCCAATTTAGGGTTAATAGTACAAGTTGTTTGAGTTGTTTATTTCTAATTTGGGTGTAACTGGTGTTTGACTGTTTGGGATTTCTGGGTGGAAATTGGAAATGCAGAATCAACAGGTTTATGGCCTAAAAGCAGTCCACGTTCAATTCGTGGGTAAGGATGATGAACGAAGCAATACAACTCGAAGAAATGAGTCGGAGAACAATATTGAAATAAATTCAACAGCTTCTTTATTATTTATAATAAACACATGAGAGAGATTCGAAATTTACATGAATCGTTCTCCCGACAAACAAAGGAGAGATGTACCTGGAGATATAGGTTGTTCCTCTTAGATCAGCATTGACAATACTAACAGTCTTTATTCTTTTTCACTTATCAGACTTTAGTTCAAACACTTCGTTGGTTCACTTTTATAAAAATAAAACTTCTTCTCTTGACTTTTCTTTCACTGTTTCCACTGTATTCCTCTGACTTCAACTTCTGGGAGGATGAATGTACAGTTGGTTCTAAAATGTATTGCAGGTAGCAGGAAACAGTTCGGCATTCGCACATGTTATAGAGAAAGGAAAACGCACGTGTTTACTGCAAAAAACAAAACTTTATTGTAACAAAAAGGTTTCTGTACATAAGGGGGAGGAGGGCGGTATGCTCCAGATGTGACAGGGAAAACAATGCAATAAAACTTAATTAATGTTTTTACTTGTTTACTTCTTACTTTTGGAATGTGAGATGTTCAAACATAATTTATTTTATTTTTCCGCGTATAATCTTAGAATTGTTAAGTTTCACTGTAACCACATCATTTCAGATACAAAGCATAATGCGATTTTGAAATTTTATATATTCTCCAATTTTATTTTCATTTATGGCACTGATCACATCAGTTATTCTTTCACGAAGATCTAAAGTACAAGGAGAATTTTTTGAGGATTAAATTAAAACGTTCCTCCGCTAACAAGAGGAAACAATTCGCTTTCTATTCTATTGAAGTCATTCAGTTTTGTTAGGGGAATTATCTGAATAAACAAGAAAGCAATATTTGAATAATATAATTTTTTACTTCATAACAAAATAACTGGAATAAATTATCTCTTTGATGAATTTTAAATAATGTTTTTTATCTTATATAATTCGTAAAAATTTAAAACAGGATAGGGAGTTTGAGAACAAAATGATTTTTATAAAATATCTGAAAATTATTAATACAAAAAAAATTAATTTAAAAAATTGAAAACTTTGTTTAGCATTCTTGTGTAGAGTCAAAACGAGAAATATTCTTATAAAGAATTTTTAAAGCAATGATTACATTGTTGAGTAGGTAAAGTTAAATAATAAGCGAAGTGAGAATTATTAGTTATCTTTGGATGATGGAATTTTTTCAATAAATATAATAAGGATTAATTCATAATATTTATTTTATATATACCTACCGGTTAGTTTTTTCTTTTTTTTTAATTCTCAACACTAGTTTTTTTAAGACGTCAAAAAGACACTTTGGTTAATTCATTATAAATATACTTTAATTTAAATATAAATATATATATATATATATGTGTGTGTAATTTACAGCAAAAATATTTTTATTTTTATTACATATAATTTTTTTAAACAGTTGTATTTTTTTTAGATGGACAAAATGCATTGCGGTCATCCGACAGTGACCCTCTTCAGCCATCTTCAGAGAATACTAATAGAACATCAAAAAACACTATGGCCAGCCTGACACAAACATATAAAATTTACATTTGTAATTATAAAACTTTTCATGAAAAGTTGTTCTGTTAGAGTTCTCTGAAAACATCTGAAGAAGGTCATCGTCAGATGACCGAAATGCATTCTGTCCCCCGTAAAAAAGGAGAACTGTTTAAAAAATTATATGTAATAAAAATAAAAATAATATTTTTGCTGTAAATTATATAGGCCTGTATTTAAATTAATCTTAAAAATAAAGTATATTTATAATGACTTGACCAAAGTTTCTTTTTAATGTCTTAAAAAAAACTAGTGGTGAGAATTAAAAAAAAATTGAGTACATATTTATAAAATAAGCATTATGAATTAATCCTTATTATATTTATTTGATGTGAGAATTATTCCGATTATATAAGGCCATTTAATAAAATATCCTGAATCTTTATTAAGTTTTCAAGATAATTATTGATATTTGACCAATAAAAAAATCAAAAACATTTTATTCGTGTATATATTTGAATTAAATCATTTTACACAATCAATCATCTCGAAAAACCATAACTGAAGATTCGAATTAATTTAATATTGTTTTATATGTCATTTATATTAGATTATTCCTCGAAAGAAAGAACTAAAAACAATATTTAAATCAGTAATATCATCACAGTTTGCAAAGTAACTCGAGTTTTCGGAGAAGAGAAAAATATATATTTATGAAAATTTTTGAATATTCACAAAGCTTTCATAAAATTTTCAAATATGTGGCTCGTTAGGCAACTGTTTAACATTTTCTTTGGTCTTTCACGTTTACTTTTGCCTCTAGAAGGATGGCTTGTTTGTTCAAAGTAAACCCTTTGGAGTCGCTATTTGTTGTTAGAGAAAATGTTAGTTACACGGTTATACTTACCACAGTTATGGAAAATATGATAAAAAAAGATAACTGTTGCTTTCCATCATTTAATTTACAATATTTTAAATGAAACAATTCTATAAGAATTAAACAAGTTTATAAGAAGTAAGGACGTTATCTCCCTCATTTTTTACATAATATAAAGTGATATATTTTATTGTAATTATTTAAAAAAATAAAAATTTTTCGGAAAAAAATAAAAAATAACAAAAGTACATGTAAGAAAAATATAACGACGAATATATATTTTTTCTTTTTTGCATTGATTTTAAGAAATGGAAATGTCAAGTTTCTACGAATTTGAAATATAAACAAATAGATTAAAGTTGACATTAACGACCTATTTTATCGTTTTACAGTGAACAAGATTGGAAATTGCTTTTGATGTTAATCGATCGAAAAACATTTAAAAAATCTTAAATAAAATGTTTAGAAATATTATAATTTCTTGTTTAATTATTTAATATCAAGATTTTTATCATTTTTATTAATCGATCAACGATAGCAAAATATCGTCAAGAACGACAAAGAATATTTTTACATTACACTATTTTTCTTATAATAATGTTACCATAATAATTATAGTAATAATATGAAATTCTTAATTAAAATGAAGTTTTTATTTATATGATTTTCGTGAGCATTTCGTTCGGGTTGGTTTCCTCTTTGAGTTACATTCATTGCAAATTAGGATTAGTTCTAACTTAGTAGTTAAGATCTTCTAATCTTGTTATGTATGAAAAAAAAAATACATTTAGATCTAAGATTTCATCATATTATATCCATATTATTTTTTATATATTTTTAAATCATTTTATACAGATAAATCTGGCATATAGCCAATCGAATCACGATATTTCAGCAATTGTCAGTCACATATCGATACTCATTCATTTTATTTTACAGATTATTTTAAGGATATTAATGGTTTCTTAATTAACTTTTATGCAAATTTTATAAATTATGAAATATTTACTACACCACGCTTTTATTACTCGGCCCTAGTCAGATAATGCGAAGTTTTATTCAATTATGAGGAAGTCGACAATATTCTCAAAAATATCCGACGATACTAATTAATATTTTATATTAAAATTAATTGCTTAATGTGCTCTTGATTTAATGATACATTAATATATTAAAATAAACTGCCGAATTTTTATATTTTAAAGAATTTAAATTTAAAGTAAGTATCTTACTTAAAATTATTAATTTCCGCTGAACATTTTTTAATAATTTTAAAGATAATTCAAAATATATGAACTTATTAAAGCTCTGAGTATTTATGTACGATAACTAGAATAAAATATAATATACAATAATTAATAATTTATTTTATAATAATTCCAGACAACTTACATTAAAAATTATACATTATGGATATAAGAAATTGATAAAAGTTTAATTAATTAATTTTAATGTTCTGGTTACATCATCTGATACCGTCTTTAAGAGTGTATAACATGACTGATGTAACCTATTCGGTCAGCAATTATCGATTTTACGATGTAGGACCCATAAAAACCGATCTAAGTACATTGTAGTTAGCTATTTTTTATGTTGTTTCTAAATCATTCTCAACCTTTCGACAATGATCTTAATTAAAGAACTAATAGAGGTTTTAAATGTTAATTATCTGTCAAATAGCCCACTAAAATCGTTTTATTCTTCTTTAAACTCTATTCTTTCGTATCAATAATTAAGGAAAATGAGAAAGTAAAATTTTTTTCCTGAAAGAATTAGAATAATTTATACTTTTAAACTGTTTAATATTTTAAAATTTTATATATTTCTATTTTTTTATATATTTTAAATCATTATTTTAAGTCTAAAAATGTAATTTATCAAGATTAAAACGATTAAACTTTGCCAGGACGTGTAAAAATATTTTGCATCACTTTAATATTAAAATCTTGTATAATTTGAATTTTTTTAAATTTTGCTTATTATTTTAAATAAATTTAATATTTTTTAAGTTAAAAATAACGAGGACGTGTAAAAATGTTTTGCATCACTTTAATATTAAAATCTTGTATAATTTGAATTTTTTTTAAATTTTGCTTATTATTTTAAATAAATTTAATATTTTTTAAGTTAAAAATAAGGAATAAAACTACTGATATACTACATTAATGCATTTAAAAAAAATTATCAAGTTATAAACGACGTGATGTCGAACCAAGTAAAAATCAAACTCTGTAAGCTCTCTGGAAACAATTTGATAAAAATTAAGTTAAAATTAATAATTAATAATGCTTTAAATTGTTATATTTTATCGCAAAAACAAAATATATTTTATTATTAAAGAACTGAAACAGTTATGATGATGATGATGATGATAATTAAGTTATTGCATGTGATAAACATGTAACAAAATCGAATTAATAAATATAAATAATGGAAAATAATTTATTATAATTATGATTTATTTTAAGATAAGCAAAATGAACAAATTTAATCTTCGAAAGTTCTTAAGCAAACACCAATTTTACTAAATTATTTTGAGTTGTCAACAATGTTGACGTTTTCCTATTAATCATCACCATTCAGCGTATCGGAAAGGAAGACGGAAAGACGAATAACTATAGACTATTTTAACTTTCTTGTCACGAAATTCTATATCCTGTTTTATAATCAGAAAATAAAGCGTGACGACATCATGTTCTCATAGGTTGATCATACATAGTTATAGTCCGTTATGTAGAGATTATAAAAATTTTGTCGTCTACCATACTGAAAACTTAGAAAAATATTCCTCAGATTTATTTATAAATATAAAATTATTCTAATTATAGATTTCTGGGCGAATTAATTTTCGATTTGTGTTAGAATGGTTAAGAATTTCTTTCGTGTTTTATTGAATATATCTTCGCCATTAAAATTTTATTTTTTAAAGATGTTTCGTAGTTTACTATAAAATAAACATGCAAATCTATTATTAGTACATGAACTTTTAAGAAAACTTCATCAAACGCAAAAAAAATTCATCAAGAGATCGCTAGAACGTAAGTTAAATAATGATAACTGTCTACAAAATCACGTTAAACATCTTAAAACGCAATTTTGTACATTTTAATTTCTTACATTCTCATTTTAAAGTTTAGTATAGCACCAGTTAAAGATAAATTAAAAGAAATGCAAATTTAGAATTATAAATGAAAAGATTTTTAGATTTTTTCAACCTTACTCTAATAATTTTAACATAATTTTGCAGATGACAAGCATTCGGTTGTAGACCAGTAAGTCCCAAATTTAATTAGGTATTTAAGTGCTTTTCTTGGTTAAAAGTGCATTTCGGCTAAACAAGCACTATGTGGTTTGTTTATACGACAGTAAGCTCCAAAGTGACTAGGATTAAGATGAGATAATTTGGTAAACGTGCTCTATTTGGTTCGAATTCGGTTGCTTCTAACCAACAATGCACATCATTCTTCAAGTTGGCTCATTTCCTCCATTCCAAGTTGTAATACTTTTTAAATAAATTCGAAGACATTAAAAAAGTAATTTTCAAGAAAATGAGATTAATTAAACTAAATAAACCGATTGCATAACCGTATCGAGTTCAGGAATCTTCATTGAAACCACCAAAAGCATTGAATTAATTTAAAAGATCGATAATAAAATTTATTTTATATTATTTTAAATTATAAAACTCACGTAAATGAATGGCGATCGTTGCATATTTCGGAATAAATAAAATATTTTTAAAATTTATGTTTACCTGTTTATCAGATTTCTTAAGAAAATTCAGAGAATCAATCAACATGTTCACTTGTAAAAGGATGCTTGACATCTATACTTGCATGCTGCAGTAACCGCTTCTTCAGCATCTCTGAGGTTTATTCTTCATCCGGGATTCTTAGAATGATGTTTGTATGTGCATGCGCACATATAAACACCACATTGCTTGTTTTATTTCTGATTCTTACTCTTTACTTATTATAAAACTTTTAAAAAATATATTTTTTTCTTTTGACATTTTAATATATATTACTTAAAAGAGAAGAGAGAGAGGAAGAGATATTTGATTATTAAGATTTGATTAACTTTTAGCTGATTTTCTTTCTTTCTACTTATGATATTTTCTGATATAGATTGCATTATTATTATTTTATCTATGTAATATCACTTAATATTCGTACTACATGTGTTGATCAAGAACTTTTACGCGAAGAAATTATTCTAGCAATAAAAAATTCACGAATCTTAATAATAATATTATCAAAATAAATATCAGGAATATTCATGATTAAAATATAAACAAAATCTACACGAAATTTTAATTTACAATTTTATAAACTTCTTAGCGAATTCTAAATAAGAATATATCTGTTTAACTACCATCAATTATTGTTATTAAATATATTATTTTATTATTAACATAGTTTTAATAATGATTTCTAGTTAAAACTGTTATTTTTCTCAAATTCCACAAAAAATAGCTTTAAAATAATTATTTAACATAATGACAACATGGAAAAAAACAACTAAAAATATCAATGGTCAAGGGAGGTAACAGTTTTGAAACGTTAAAAATTGTTGCTGCGGGAATTTTCTCTTATCGTTAACATTAGAAAATTTCTTGATAATAATTTTAAATAATAATAAACTTATCGAATTTCGAGAAAATAAAACTTACAATTACTTAAATACTTAATGTGATACTACAATAAAGTAATTTATCTTTAAACCGAGTTATAGAAGAATTATCTTTCCTCATGGGAATATAGAAAATAATGGAAAGCACCGGAAAAGTTTTTCTTCTTCTCATTCTCCATTTCCTAAGGATTACACATTCTTCTGCCTGATACACATGAAACTGATAAATACATTTTTTTTTTATGAGACAAAGAAATTGGATGTGAATTGCAACTTTCATAAGGTTCGTGATATTTCACATATTTTTTTTTTTTTTTGTTATCGAATAACAAATCGTGTGTTTATGATGATTATTATTATTAAAAATAAAATCTAAAAGTAACATTTTTCTTAATTTTACAGATATAAGTTAATAGAAATTACGAGAATAGTTAATAATTTCTACATAGTTTCAAATAACTAATTTATTAAATGCTTTCATCAGAGAGAAAGGAAACTCATTATATTTAAAGCAGATTAAATTTCGTTTTATAAATGATAGAAAATGGTATTAAATAACTGATTAATAAATTTAAAATAATATATCGAATTTTTCTACACTTAATCACTTGTTTAACGACTAAATTATAAAAGATTACTATAGTGTTAATATTATTGCTTTGAAAATAATAAAAAAATGAGTGAGAGATATATTGCTTTAATAAGGATAATATAGTATATTTATAGAAGTTATTGATTACATTTTTAAAGTAATTTAAAGGACATTATTGTAATTTGCATATCGAGTATGTGTGTGCTGTAAATCGCACTCGTAATATGCAAATTACAATATTATATATGATATGTAGATTACAGTATTATGTAATATTTACTCAATGTTAGAGAGCAGCATCGAATTTAAAGAGGAATAAAATATAAGGCATAAAAATAGAATTATTAATGCATATGCTGATGATAATACAATCCCAATAACGTAATATGTAGATTACAGTATTATGTAATATTTACTTAATGTTAGAGAGCAGCATCGAATTTAAAGAGGAATAAAATATAGTCTAAGGCATAAAAATAGAATTATTAATGCATATGCTGATGATAATACAATCCCAATAACGGGATTGAAAATTATAATTTATCAGATTCATAAATGAAACCTTGCTTAAATATCAGGCAATGAATTATCTTTCTCAAGAAACGCTTCTTATTATGCATCATACTAAAGTGATGCTTAAATGATGGCTTTATGATGATGCTTCTTTTTGTTTATTATTATTATTATTATTATTGTTATAGTACATCAATGTGGACACGGAGTATCTCCGGAGCAAAGTGCTATGTCGGACACGAGTCAAGATATAGCTACTTGTGATGTTTAATCGTGAGTTAACTAACTGTCTGTGTCAGTGCTGAGAAACTTTCTTACTATGCGGGCATGTATTCAGTAGTGAAGTTTTGAAGTAATATCTTGGGATGTAGATCTAGTGTTTTAAGGTTTTTGTGTAGGGTGTGAGGGATTATTATTATTATTATTATTATTATTGCATAAATTTGAAACTTTGATAAATAGAGTTCATTTGAAGGGATTATTATTATTATTATTATTATTGCATAAATTTGAAACTTTGATAAATAGAGTTCATTTCTTTTCCTGCTAGAATTTAAAGCAAGATTTTTTTTAAATCCTCTCCTTGCGAGTTCGAATCCCATTGACATCATAAATCTTTTCTGTTATTATTGAGGTTGTGTGTAATGTTTAATTGAGTTTAACCAATATATATTTGTTTATAAGCACTTGGCTGCAGTTGCAGCTATAATTAAATTTCGTCGTGGCTTTATTAATTAGAATATGGGTCATTTGATATCAAGCTTAACATACATCATTACATGAAACAATCAAATGTTTAGAGTGCTGTAATACTAGAAGGATGTCAGATTAATGTCTGAAATCTTGTTCTACACATAATTCATCTACTTCTCTCAATAAGTTAGATTATATCTCTCAAAATTCATTATATATAAAATAATAATAATAATCATGAAAATTTGAAAGGAAATAAAAAATATATCTTTAATTTAAAGAATGTTTCTTATAAATTTATCTTTATTATATTAAATTGCTCTGAATTCATTTCTAGAGTGAGTTATAAAAGAAAATATATTTATGTTAAATAAAATTGACAAAAAAAAAACATTATGTCACTCGAATATATTATGTGATATAGAGTACATAAAATTCAAATTATATATTTAATAGCTCGGACTTGGAGGTTTGAAGTATTAAATGCAAAATTTATATGACATATTTGAAACATTCTTTTCTAGCAATTATTTAACAAATGTGAGATTAAACCGAAGCAATATCTTTAAATAAATATTGAATATTTCATTGAGTATTGCTATAGATAACTTTCGCGAGAAAAGATAATTTTTGTAAAATTGTAAATTGACCCCGAGAGGTCGCTAAAGCCAAGAAGCAACTAGAGTACTAGATAGGGAAAGTAACGACACTCCGCCATGTTTGTGCAAAGAGCAGCTTTATCATCTGCTAATAAAACAATAAATTGACATATTTAAATCATTTACATGCATTTTTTTGGACTTAGTTTTAAAATTTCACTATCACCTATTATTTTTATTATTATTAATTTCTTTATTTTATTTAACTTTATTTATTAATTTTAATGCTCTATGCGAGAAGAGCATTAACGTATTAGAACAATGTTGTACCCATCGTTACAACATATTAGAACATTATATTCTCTCTCTCTCTCTATATATATATATATATATATATAATTTATTTATTAATTCTACATATTAGAACATCAATATACATAATATATATAACAATATTTTAACAGAGCATGTTCTACATATTAATGCTGTATGTTAAGGTATAGTCTTGGATACGATACAGTACTTAATCATTTTAATATTAGTTTTTTAAAGGGAATACTTTAAAATTTGTAGTGAATGGATTATACGGTTTGCAATTCTACCGCAATTTTGTTATAATTGTATATCTTTATCATATTATTGTTAGTGCGCAACACTAAAAATAATAGAAGCTGGTGATAGATTTTTTAAATCTGAAATGTATACTTTAAAATGGATGAAGTATGAGGATGATGATACATTATTATGTCTCAAATATGTGTACATATATAGTTTTATAAAATGTATGGTTTATTGATAAATTAATTATTTTTGTAAAAGTACAATTTAAGTTTAATGAATATACAAAAATCTTTTATTTCATAATAAAAACAACGAATATAATATTAGAAACCAGAAATAGTCTTTACAGATCCGTACACTTTAAATCAATAAAGTAAGTATTTTTTGGCTAAAATAGAAATGCTTTATTAAAGAATTTTTATTAAGGATATACATAATCAATAATCGAGAACAATTATATAGGCCTAAATACATTTAAAATCTATAAGAAGTTTCATTTAAAAACTATCGCGGAAATATTTATTGATAATATCACTTTGATCAGGGGAATGTTTATCCATGTTCGATAAACATGGATAAACATGTGAAGTGAAAGATATATTAATTTTCGAAATTAATATATCTTTCACTCTTTCGATTTACTTTCACATTCCATTACCTAACAGCCCATCATATCGATAAAAAGTATCGATATTTACACTCTATTGACTATTTACGATGCGCCGATATACAAACGAACGGGTTTCTTGACACAAAAATGGCGGAAAGAAGGACACGTGATATTGAGTAGCCTATGGCAGCGCTGCGTTGTTGGCAAATGCACCGGAAAAGTGTGTCGCTACTTTCCCCATCTCGTAATTTAGAAGCAACCTCTGGCAACACTTAAAACGCTTTCCACGTGTGGGATACTGACTATCGTTCACGCACTTAAAATTTTAGTTTTTATAATCCCATTGAGATCGCAGATGTTTTAACCATTATGTTTAATATCAATTTGAATTTCATATGGTAGCACTATTTTTGTTAGGATAGAAGGAAATCATTAATTTGTATGGCATGCATTATCTGAATCGATAGATGTAATCAAATAAAATTAAATATTGACAATATCCACTTGTACTGAACGCAATTATTTATTTCAAAATATTAAAATTTTATTAATAATTAGCATTTACTTTAAGTTCAAATATGATTAATGATAAAATATTTGGCTTTTTTTTGTATATATTGTTCTATATAACATAAATTATCGAATGGATAAATAATGATATTAACAATAAAGTTATTGATATCCTAATTTTTTCCATAGACATTAAACTAATAAAAGAAACTGAAAAGTCATCAGCTGTACTTCATATTCTGCTAAACATGCAGAATAATACATTGGTAAGGGGATCGAAGTACTGAATGATGTCGTCATGCTTTCGACATTACTATTGGAAAAGTAAAAAAAAAAAACAACCTAGAATTTGTTAATTTTTATAATTTTATATATAAAATAAAGAATAACACATTGGTAAGGGGATCGAAGTACTGAATGATGTCGTCATGTTTTCGACATTACTATTGGAAAAGTAAAAAAAAACAACCTAGAATTTGTTAATTTTTATAATTTTATATATAAAATATATAACTGTAAAAATAGCAATGACGTTTCTTTAAATATTTATTAAGATTCATCTGAATCTCGGTGGAGAAATGTTTCAATTACTGTATTGTTCTCTTATTCTGTATATAATTTTATAAGGAATAAATATGATTATTCTAACCAATTTTTAACAATAAAATCAAATAAATAATATAAAATCGAAAGATAAGAGATTGTTAAAGCTATTATTTATAACAATAACAAAGCTCTCTGAACAGAAGTTGCATAAACTTTTCAAACATGAATTTTTAACTTGCATCTAAAAAATGCCGTAATTCATCTTCATCATAATTCAATTTTTATAAAAAATATCTTCTAGTTACGATAACTGACCTTCAGATTTTTTCGAGATGAAATGAATGATAACTTCCAGATATTAGATTCTGCTCACATGATAAAGAGAGACACATCAGGAAAAATTTCCTTCTTTCTATATTTTCGTTAGTAATCCTGAACCACATTTTAACAATCCTTACAAAAGAATAATAACTCCTCTATTTAATTATTTTCTGTATAAATACAATATATTATACTGAAAAAAAAAAAAAAAAAAAAAAAAAAAAAAAAAAAAAAAAAAAAAAAAGATTCGAGCATTTACAACATTTTCATTTACATAAAATAATAAATTTTTCAAAATATCGAATAGAAAAAAATGTGGTGTTCAAAAATATCAAACTTGAATTGTGGAATCTTTAAAATATTATAATAATTTCGATCAGTTGAATCAGATATACAGGTATATATATCAAATTTTTCAAATCAATAAAATCAAATTTTGTATGGAAAATATTTCCGATTTAAGTTAATATAAAATTTTAAATGTGATATTATTTTATAAAATATCAATAAAATTATTAAAATTCTTCCCCAGAATTCAATATATCTAAAAACGTATATCAAAAATATTATTATCGAATAACCGATTCTGCAAAAGTTGTGTTCAATACAGTCTGATGACATTTCAGACAAACCCCTGATCTTTTCAATACCTTCAAGAATTCTTTAAAAAAAAAAAATAATAATAATAATAAAATTCTTTTAGATTTTCCGAAATTCGAAAAATAAAAATATGTTCTACTTAAAACTTTTCTCACAAAATATTTTCTAAAATAACATGAATTTATAATACTAACTAATATACTTTTTAGATGGACGATTCAATAAATTATTAAGGTTCAAAATTACATATTTGAAAAAGCAAATAAAAATTAAATAGATTTTTTAATGAAGGAAAGTTAATCGTTCAATATTAGATAACATGATTGTATCACGAAGAGTAGCGTTAATTTTTTTTTTTTTCACTATTTTTCTCGCATTAAACTGTTTATCTTGGAAAGTCAAATTTTTCGAAAGAATGTGTAATTTATAAATATTAACTTTTTGAAATAATTTTGAAATATTCTTTTTTTTTAATTTTTAACATATTTTCCGAATGAAAGCAATGCTTATGACATCTCTACTTGTTTATCGTTTGTTAATTCGTTCGTCTGTGTGTCTATTGTTTTGATGTATCCCCACTAATAACTTTTGAATTAATTACTAAATTTTCGTGAAATTTAATAGGATGAACAAGTTACTGAAGTTGATCTCTATGAAAAATTAAATAAATTTTTATTTTAAATCGTTTAAAAATAACTGCTGTTCAAACTTCGAAGGTTCTTCTCAATATCTTTTAAATAATTTGTTTAAATTTTATGATATTTAACAAGGTACAGTCTATTAAAGTCGAATTTGAAGTAAGATTACTTAATCCTTTAGATTTATCAGTTTAAAAGTGGCAAATGTTCAACTGTTCTTTTTAAAATTGCGTTTAATTCATATAATTTTTATTTATAGCATTAATATTTACCATCACAATACTTGCAAAAACATCTTTTTGAATTATTGCTTAAATTAAACAAAACTGTCTTTCTTAAGTTTATAAATTAGAAATTATTATTTCTCACATTTATATAATAAAATTCTTACCGGAATATTATCTTCTAATGACATTTTAAATTATTTTTGATTAATGTTTAATGATTATATCAAAAAAGAGATCTTTATCTGCATTGCATTTCATTCAAAAACATTGCTAAAATTTTACAGATGGAAATCTGTAAAATTTTATGCATTCTTAATCAGTATTGTCTTTTAGATCCCATTTTTATTTGATAGTACTCTTGTTTTTTTAATTTTTATCAGTTTTAAATCAGAAAATTCGAAACTCTTTTAAGATTCAAGATTTGAACAAACTCTTCTAAACTTCATATCATCTTTGTTACCAATAGACAATTTTTCTAGATGTCTGCCAACGTAAATTTTATTAAACTTTGATCATTCACATCTACAAACTTAGACTTTTCGTTTATTAGAAAAATTTCTTTTTTTTTTTCATTCTATAAATGTAAAAATTTATATAATCCAATAACAATATTAATTGCATTTTATCGAGAAAACAATTTTCTCCATTATGAAAAAAGTTTATACATATATTGCATTAAGAAGAATAAATAACATAATGTATTTATTTTTGACGAATATATAAATCATCAAATCGTTCTTTGCTAAGATAAATTTTACGATAAAAGTTTTCTATAAAAAATATGATAAATTATCTTATTTTGAAGTAATTTTTTAATTAAAAAAAATATAGAAAATTCAGTGCGAACAATGGAAATCTGACAAGATTTATTGAATTGATGAACTGTAATCACTAATATATTAATCAATCATTTTTGCTCCAGTAAAAGTATAAAGAAAATTTCGAAATAGAAAGCTGAATAGAAAGAACCATTCATTCTTTATCATTAACTGCTTTAGAACAAGATCATTAACCTCTCTGGTGAAACCTCTAATTTTCACTGTTTATCTTTACCAAGAAAATCATATAAAAGGCATAAAACAAGAAAACATTTTTTGTAAATTTTCATTCTGTAATAAATAACAAGATATTAATCACATAATGATTTAATTAAGAAAAAATACTTTATTCTTCCAACGATTAATAATGTTTATTGGCATTTATACAACGAATTTATTTGTTTGTCCTAATGTTTTATCAACTTATCTTCAGAATGACTCTCACTGAGATTCATTGTTCGTGATGAATCGTATATTCGATTAATAAAATATTCAGATTTGTCCTAATGTTTTATCAACTTATCTTCAGAGTGACTCTCACTGAGATTCATTGTTCGTGATGAATCGTATATTCGATTAATAAAATATTCAGAAGTTTAAAGAGATAAGGAGTGTGACAGGAGCAGGTGTGATATGTAATTGCTTCTATATTTAGTGTCTTTTGGGTGGGACAGGCGAATGAAACGACCATTTTTTCGTTTGTCTACCTGATTTAGCAACTTGATGTATAGTACTTATGACTTCTTTCTCCATTTATGTACTACATAGATCTATAATAATAAATAATACAACGGGATATATCAATTTTGTAAAGAATTATGACAATGCAGAATTTTTAAGTCGCAAAGAATTAACCATTAAATTATTCTTAGACGTGTAAGTCATTCGATGTTAGTTAATTTTATACGTGTAACATTGTTATGAATAATAATTTTTAACAAGTATTAACTTAGAAAAATTTGAAATAATATGAATTTTTAATGTTTGTTTTCACAAATAATAATAAAGCATGCATTATGCAATAATTTGCACTTATTATTAATATTGTATACATGAAAATATTTTATATTCTATAAGGATTTTGCAATATATAAATCACGTTAAAAATATTCTAATAGTCTGAATAATGTGTTAAAAAAAAGCTGATAGAATTAACATCATTTAGAGTAGATAATTTCTAATAATAGTTTTGCTGCAATCGCTGATAGCTTACTGACTACTTTCCTAACAAGAGAAGAGACTTATGCAATCATTACTCTGTGTGTCCCCAGCAATAACTTTTGAACTAATTGATAGTTTTTAATGAAATTTTATAAGCAAATTTTCCATTAAAAATGATCATGCCGTACCAACTTAATTATGTATACCTTTAGCCATTTAAAAATGATAAGCTCCTAATGGGATGACATAGAATTTCGGAGTTAGACAGTCAAATAAAAGTTCAAAGTTAGATTATCAGATAGACCAAACTCGATTACTGTTTCTAGTTAATGATATATTTTTTCAAAATGCCTGTTATGTTCGAAAAACAGATAATTCTTTTCAGAACTGTTTCTATATGTACTGTACATATCATCCCATCAAATATAAATATAATAGACCTATTATTAAATAAAATCCATCCATAATTATACTATTATATATTTTTAATATTAATTTTAATAAGTGTTCATTCGACTGTAACTATAAATTATGTAAATAATAATTTAAACACAATAAATAATTTTTTTCAAACTTTATGTCGCCATAAAATATTGAAAAATTTCTTGCAGATTTTTTTATATAAAACAATTTTTAAAAATGCTCCACCATCAGTTATATATATATTATAAATATAGGCCGTAGAAGCAAAAAAAAAAAAAAATTTTTTAATAAAATCTTGGGCTCGCAGCCCATACGAAACCTAACATCGTTGGGAAAACACGACACTATTGCAGGGTTTTAAATTTTTCGAAAACTGCATTCTTTCAAATAATATATTGTACTTTTCTCAAAAACAACGTTTGGATATTTCAATTGCTGAAGAAATCGTCATTGATTTTTTTCCTCCTCCTCTTGTTCCCGAATAGAACAAAATGTCTAGAATTAAAAAGTAAAAAAAGAAAAAAAATTGAGACTTATTCCAGTCGAAAAACGTTTTCTTGTGAAAGTAATTAGTCAGGAAAGACAAAAGTATTGTTATTTAAGGAACTGAATTTCATTACAACGTAATAACAGAAAGAGAAAGAAAAAACAAAAAAGTAAAGAAAATTGAAAACGGATAATGTTTTTAGCATTTTTCACTAAAAATACAGATAAGCATGTTCGCATAATCATTAAAAATATTTAAATAAAGTATAACATTATTAATAATACAGTTTTACATGATTTATCATCAACCGTTTTAGCTACAGTTATGAAAATTTGTGGTAATGTATACGTTATATATAGGTATTTTCTAAGCTATATAAGTTATATATAATACAACGCCAAAAGTTATCACAATAATCATTCAGTAGAGCACAATCGATAGATCAAAACTACTAAGAAAAATTTCAGAAAATAAGAAAAACTTTTGGGATTTAATGTCTTCCTTTTTTTCGATAAAATCGAGATGAAATATTTTATGTATAGTGATGTAATACAGCATGCTGACTGATTAACTTAAAATAAAATCGATTTGAACAAAATATTATTATTTTTAATTTAATAAATGGCATAATCATATTGTTATCTTAATATATTACCAACTTATGCTAATCGTTATAAAAATCGGTTCAAAATTAAGAGAGATAACTCACACCAATCGTTCAGTTGGACTGCCATATTGAGTGGTTAACCGAAATGCTTAAAATTAAAACAGAATTTATTAAAATTGTTCATTATTTACATCATTTTTAAAATTTTTATATAAATTCGAGATAAAAATATGGAAAAAAGTTCAATACAAAATGGCAGAATTCAATCTTTAAAAAATAAAAAAATAGCACCAGCACTTTAAAATTTCGGGATAATTCTAATTTTTTTATCATTGTTTACAAGAATATCTTATGATAATTTCCAATTTCTACCTTTATTTAATTATTTCAGAGCTATACTGATGGACGAATAAAAGTAAATATTAAGCAATGCTTTTTTTTTTATATATATTTATTTCTCAAGAACCTTTTGTAAATTTTTTTAATTATTTTTTTTATTATATATAGTGGATTGGGGGAAATTGAAAAAAAAAAAAAACTTTTAATTGTATGTATTATTAAATTTGAATATATATAAAAAGAAATTCTAAAAAATAATAATAATACAAAAAAAAAATGTTTGCTTAGCTAAAATGATTAAATTTAAAATAATCAAGATAAATTATAGTTTCTCGAAATAATTGACAATTTTTCTACGAAGTTGTAACATTTTGTCTTTATTTATTTATCAGCTTCATTTGTAGATAATTTTTTTTTTCATCTGGATCTCGAAAGAATAAAAATGAGTGGAAAAAAAAACTATTTCTATTTAAAAAAAAATACATTGCATAATTAAATTTCGTATACTAATGTCTAAGAAAGAAATACAAAACTAACTAATTTTAAAAAGTTCCAAAATTTTTTTAGACTTTTAATAGTTTAAATTTATGTAAATTGTGCTTAGAATTGTAATTTTCTTTTCTTTTTTTTTTTTAAATACATTTCGTTATATCAAAGACGACACTTTATATCATAAATTTTCAAAAGGAAGTCTTACTAACATTTTCTATCAGAAAAATTTGTAATGATGATAAAAATCACTTATAAATTTTCAATTTATTAACCTAAAATATAAATTATAATATATAAACTTTTATCAACTTATTTTTTCATAAACATAAAAAATCATTTTATATCTCAACAAAATTTTTTAAAAATTTTTTACGTTATTTATAATGCAAAAGAAATGGACGTAACTAAAATGACGATGGAAGAAAACGAGAAACTTCCATTGCATATGAAATAAGATATTTTCTTTTATAATTTAAATAAAAAATTACTTCTAATACGCTTTCAACGATACTTTCCTGCCTGGAACATAAAATAATTAGCTATTACTTGGATAACATTCATCCCATTAAGTTTTATCTATCAAACATTATCAAATTTCTAACAATATATGCAAATATTGAATTCTTATTGCAAATCCATTAAAATAGGATAATATAAATATGAAATCTGATCTTGTTTGGTAGGATATATTCTTCTTTTGTTTTGAATATTGATTCGTGATATGCGTGCTTAAGAAGTTGTTTAGAACGGAATATATGGATAAGCGCACTTTTGTTATAGTTCAATGTGGAAAGAATATTTTGTTATTAACTCTGACTAAAAAGATAATTTTCTTTTTTCATAAATAAGGATTATCTTTCAATCGATTCTAGATTTTCGGTTTGTTTACTCGCTTATAATATGTAAATAAGTTTTAATTGATAGAACAAAAAAAAATATTCTATTAAAAATTAAAAAATAAAGTTTTGTAATTAATTCCAAGCATAAAATGGAAAATAAATCGATATGACGTATTATATCATGTTGATTAAGTGAGCACATTTTGTTTGGTACAGTTAAATAATGCGACGATTAAATTAATGGATACCATGGATGAAAAATTTTTCAGGAGGTAAAAGCCAAAAATTGGATTTATATGACATCTTTCTAGATCTGATAATCTGAGAAAAATTGAATAAATTATGTATAAATTGCATAATCGTGCTATGCGTCAATAAACACTGCATCGATTTACATTTTTCATCACTCTTAAGCATAATGAAACTGAACAGCTCTCCTGTGGATAAGGGCAAGGATGTATTCACCGTCAGACCCTGCGAATAGAGATTTTTGCTGCTTTTGGGTTTTCTTGGAAGTGGCAAGTCTCTGAAAGGCTCTGAACTTTGATTGGGTGGGATCAGTGTTATCCCTTTGGGCGGGGAGGCAATTCTGCCGCCCAATGTGATAAAAAGGGCTTCAATCTTGGATTGAATCAGAATTAGTCCCCGAGGTAGAGAGGAGACACTACCTACCCGGAAAGGAAGTGGTCCTCTTTAGGTTTCGAGTGTAAATGTGTGTATGAATGGCTAATTGTATGTTACTAAAAGGGTCAACTCGTATCATAAGGCGATTGTTATCGTCCGTCACTAGAACCTGCAGTGGGACCATGTAAAGAAAAGGAATATCCAGCGGATATGTCCGTCTACTAGCCATTTTCGGATCTCCCACGTTGGGGGGGGGGAGTTTCAGTACATAACCCCCAGAGAGAGATGATAATTAAATAAAAGAAGATACTGAACAATTTTAATATTTGTAATGATACTTTCAACGAATATCTCGTATCATAAGGCGATTGTTATCGTCCGTCACTAGAACCTGCAGTAGGACCATGTAAAGAAAAGGAATATCCAGCGGATTTGTCCGTCTACTAGCCATTTTCGGATCTCCCACGTTGGGGGGAGTTTCAGTACATAACCCCCAGAGAGAGATGGTAATTAAATAAAAGAAGATACTGAACAATTTTAATATTTGTAATGATACTTTCAACGATTTGCTCGATCCATTTTCTTACACGAATCATGTTGTCCTTTAAACTTTTAACAGATTTTTTTGCCAAATAAAAACATAAAACGCATTTTTATTTAATTATATTTTGAATTATTTTTTCACTTTTTATAATTTTTACAATTAATAGTCGGCTTATTACTATTATCCTCCTTAACGCTCGAAAGGAATTCAAATAAATCTCTTAAGTAATTGGATTATGTTCCGTAGATGAGTAATTACTTGTTTGCAATTATATTCCGCAAGATAGAAATAAAAACAAGTTTAAACTGGAAATAAAAATATTACAATTTATTTATTTTATACATAAATACACAAAAACTTGGTAGCAATTAGTAGAAAAATTGAGTTAGGAGTTTAGTTAAGTTTGATACAGTTTAAAGAAAGAAAGTTTATAAGATTTTCAGACCGCGTCATTCAGAAGCAATAAATAGTTAAAAATTTTATATTAAATCTAAATTATATTTAGAAATAAATAAATAAAAATCTATTTAGTTCAGACTGTATCCGGAAACAGAATAGCAAAGTAATGAGATTCTGTATTTAAAGTATAAGTTATTTTCTAGAAGCGCTAGAAGCATCGAATACAGAAAACTGTAATGACACTGAACTAATCGATAAGAGTTCATCAAATGTCAAAGAATTGAAAGCCGCAGGGTAGAGAGAGAGAACACGAAAATTCAAAATAATGTTAACTACTAAATTCGTGCGATACATGCAATTTTACTTTCTGTTGAGAAAAAAAATAATAATAATAAAAGCGATTACACGACTCTTTTTCAATAAAAATTGAATCCACATCACATCTTCACGCTGAACAAACTCTTTAATTTTAACATGGACTTTATTCAAAAATTTAAAATAATTATTTTCTTACAATTTTATTTAGTAACTTTCTAAATGGGGAAATAATTCGTTAAATATGTTTTATGAGCGATCAGCCTTGGGCATAAAAGTTTATTTGAATTAGAACAATGCGAATTGCTTTAAAGCTAAACTATTGTTTAGCTTATAAACTATTTAGAAGAATATCCATCAAGTAATTTTCCTTTTGCTATAGTTGATAAACTTTTCTTGCCAGGAGCTGATCGGTAAAAAGCATTTAACTCTTTTCTTTACAGGATTATTAATTTAAATAAAAATTACAAAAAAATAATCGCTTAAAAGAAACCATATATATAAATTTACTTAGCAACTTTCTCAAAAAAAAGTTATGCAAATTTTAGTGTGTTATAATCCACTCAAATAAATTATTAATTTTTTTTTTAGTAATTGTTGCTATTGCCTTATACATATATATACATTATTTATAATATTCGCGCTGTCTATCTCTACGTAAAACCCAAGAAGGATTTAGTCAAGGTAAAGAAACACTTAAAGCCTTAAGTAAACAGAATTGGGTATTCGTCGTGATCTCAGCAAATTTCTCGTCTTCGCTTATTAATTTTCTCGTTTCTGATTGGAGATACACAGAAAAGGAAAGTGTTTGCTAAGCAAACAGGTTGGTTGGAACGGACTCGCATATATTCCAAACTTTGATTATAAAGAATTATTAGCATAAACTCCCTACATATACATATAAAGTTTCTAACTTGTTAAATTTTCAATATTAAAATAAAATTTTATATATGCGCTAAACTTTATAATGATAGTTTGATGCCGAAAATTTTCATTCATTATTTCTTTTTTTCTTTACTCTTCTTTATCCGTGGTATTGTTAAAAATTTTTACTTTACTTTATACAAGAATTTCTTTTTCTTTGAAGCTTGGAAGATAATTACAAAGTTCACTTTTTTAAAAAAGAAAATTTTCAATTCTTCCCAGTTAGAAGGTTTTGATTATTATATGTCACAATTCTTTTCTGTTATGAAATTTTATGCAGAAAATTCGCACTTGTTCTACTTCTTTTTTTTTTCTTTCTTGCTTTTAATCTTGGAAGACTGTGAAGTAAAACCTGCATGCATATATTACATTTAACACAAAACAGTTGAAACATTTAAGTTCTTGATGAACTTATATACCGCATACATCACGAATGGCATCGAAACTTACCTAAAAGTTAGACTTAATCCTTTTATAAACCCAGTTAAATTATTGTAAAGATTTATTAAATATTACTGATCGCTAATCAAAATTCGTTTATTAGTCTGTCGTAATTAAACTCGATTCTAAACATCTATAATCGAATTTGTCTTCTGTGCGTTAAAATTTTTAGATTTTTATGACAGATTACCTTATTAAAATTTTATTAATTTTATGAAATTTTACAGAAGTTTATTAAACTCACTTTTAATCGTTTAAAATTCTATTGATCCCAAAATATTATTAGACGGATAGATTAAGGACGTTTATAATGCAAATAAATTAACTAGGAATTATTAGAGGAAATTTATCTCCTATTAAGTAACTTGCTAATCTATGTTGAAGTGTGCGAATTCATAATTTTAATTGCACATTTATGAAGTTAATCTAAATGTCTGTTCGTTCTCGTTTAACTAACTTTTCGACCCTGTTTTAATTTTCGCCAAAATTTAACATTGTTAAACATCGAGTCATTAAATGATATTTATAATATTCTAAATGTTTATGAGAATTTTAAAATATAGAAATTAATCTATCGTATATATAACGTTTTTAGTTTTTAATCGATTTAATCGATTAGACTCGGTAGAATAAAAATAATAATCGTTAAAATTTTGTATCGATTGACGGACACTCATAAGAATTAATGGATTTAAATTAGACGACTCCATTTAAAAGCAATTAAATCTGAAAACTGCATCAAACTTTTCGAGTTTCATAAAGTTAATTAAAATAAAATTTACATAAAAGTTAATATAAAAGTTCCTTTTTTTATTTTTAAGTTTTCTGTATTTTAAAACGGCTTTACTCATCTGCATCAGGATTTAAAAATGAAGATAAATATGGAAACAAGTTAAGGGATCAAAAGTTATCTTGTTATACTTCCAGAACGATTTTTAAGGCTAATTTATACGTTGTAGGATCCACGAAAACACTCCTTTAATGATATTTGACGTTATAAATATCGTACTACATAATAATCCTTTGGCAAAACTTTTAATTGATTAATGGATCATCTAATTATTACAGTGCTAAAATTAGAGATTTGAAAGATTTTCTTAATTAATAGACTAGCCAGATTCTAAATCCCGTCTTTAAATAAATTTCGAGATGGTGAAAATCGATAAAAAATATTTTTTTAACCAACGTTTATCATCACTGTAAGGTATATAAGTTCGCATTGAAAGCATTGTAAGATGCGGGAAAATATGAGGATAAAGAAAGAGGAGAATTCTTTCAGAAGCCAGGATTTTTTTTTATGTATGGGAGGTGTAGAAGGTTGGAAAAGAATAACAAAAAGATTCGGTTCGCATCCATCAGGTTTTTGTCCATGCCTCCTATCGAGTATAACATGTAATACACTATAACGCACCTGGTTAGTCTCAAGACAATGATTTAATGCTATCCACGCCTCGAAAAGAAACTTTTTGCTGGAAACTTCCGGTCTATTCTCTACCTAACGATCATTTAATGGCAATAAAAAATCATTTTAACACTTTTTAATATTTACACGCTTCACATCATTGATTTAACTGAATGTGAATAAAAAAAATTTGCGATTTTTCTTCTCATTTAGTTTTAAATCACTTATTCTCCAAAAAAAAAATTATATTTTACTCATTACTGTTTATTAAAATAAAATCGGGAGAGAGAATTAAACAAATTTCTGGAATAAATAAATAAATAAATTTTGAAAGCAAAAGATATTTAACGATCAAACTACTCCGCTACTCTTGATCTTTATGTAAGAAGGATGGAATTTGAATCCCAAAATAAGACTAGAAATTTCTGTCTAAACATTGCTTTTTCTTGACTGTTTATGCAAAATGACGATTTGCAAAACTTTTTGCTGACTTTTCAACTGACAAAATTTTTATCGAACGGTTAAACTTGACATCTCCTGTAGGAGAATTTTTAGAAGTGTTATATTCCAGCAACAGAAAACTAGCTTGGATCGTTAGATTTATTGATTGGTTGAACGTGTCAGTAAGAATGGCCTTATCTCTTCGTATTTTAAGTTTGATGCTATTCTAAAATTCTTTAGAGGTTTCTGCTTTATTTGCGCCTGAAATAATTCCTTACTTCAAGACTATTTCTCGAATAACATTACTGAAAAGTTTGTAAAGAATATAAAGTATCAAAAAAAATAATTTACTATGTTTGTTTTTACAATATTGATTTTTTCAGAGCTGGTTGTATAATTATTATTTCGCATGATTTATACAGATGTTTCTTTCATTTTACCTTAAAGTTTTATGGGTTTTATGCGATTATGTTGTCATTTTGATGTTTGCTTGCCTTTGAACATAAGTCAGAACTCATAAAATATATATTTTTCTAATTACAGGAAATTTATTGCTTTTGTTTGATTTTATTACGCAAGAAAAATGTCAAAGTTCAACTTTTTTTGATATTATTGTTTCTTTAGTAAAATAGGAAAATTATTTAAGATCAATGGACTGAATTCCTTGGCATGTTTGGAGGCAATTAAAGGCATATCTGTCTTTATAATAAACGCATAAAATTATTTACTTTAATAATACAGAATTATAAATTTTCAGTTTGATACAATTATTATAAGCAATTTTACAGAAAAAATATTATTTTAGCTCACAATGCTTTATTAAATCTCTTTCTGTTACCTTGTTTCGATGGAATTTATTAAGTTCACACAAATAAATTCCGCAAAAATATTTTAAGTTATGAATTATAATTAATTAAAAATAACAACTTAACTAAAAATTTATTGATAATTAACCCATAAGATTATTATTTTTTTCAATAAAGAAATAGCAATAAAACGATAAAAATCGACATAAATTTGATGTGAAATCCAAAGTATGCAATTTTGCCTAACTTATTATTAATCAACTTTTACAAAATTAGTGTTATGTATTCGATCTAGCTGGCTGTTTGTCTGTCCACAAAATATCTCAAGAAGCAAGTATAACATAGTAATCAAATTTTACAGTATGGTTCTTTACTAACAAAGCTGTCCACTTATTAATTTTTAAAATTATTATAAACCCTAAACAATTTAAAAACAATCATTGAAATTTTTAATGTATTTTATACCTATGAAAATATTATCACATACAATATGTTATTTTGTGGCTAAATTATATCAACCAGAATAATAATTTGGATAAAATTCTTTTAAGAAAAACGATAAAATTCTAGAGATATTTGATTTATTGAATCTTAACAAAGCGAAAAATTTATTCATGTAGAACAGCGCTTCTCAAACTATGGGTCGCGATCCGAAATGCGGTCGCAAAAATTAAATTCAATCACTTGAATTTCAGTTTATATGTAATTTTACAAACACCCAATATTTAACGTATGACAACATATGAATTTTCAGTGTACTAACGTCCAATATTTAACGTATGACAACATATGTATTTTCAATGTAGTTTTCCAATATTTAACGTATGACAACATATGTATTTTCAATGTAGTTGGCTGTTGTGTTCATCTTAATAAGTGTGTAAATGACTTATATACTTGTACGTTATGTTCATCTTAATAAGTGTGTAAAATTTATGTACTTATATGTTTTGTTTCATATTTAATACCTGGGGTCGTGAAAAATCTGGTAATGAAAAATGGGGTCATGAATGAAAAAAGTTTGAGAAGCGCTAATCTAGAGCACAGAAAAGGCAAAATGTTGATGTCTAATATTATAACAACATTGAAATGTCTAAGTTATGTGAATATTTCAAAGAATATCTAAGTGAACAGCTGAAAACTTTCCTTTTTATGAGAATTTATTATTATTATATTACTTATCACTTTACTCTTTTCCTTTCTATGTCTTGCTGTGATCATTTATAGGTCAAGATGATTTTTCTAACGTGTCTGTTTTAAACACGAACTGTTCTTACTGAGCAATGTAAAATCTTAATGTATATTCTCACTTATCTTCAATCTCGCATATATATCACATCATACAAGATTGATTATAGTTTGACATCGAACTTTATCACGAAAAATTTCTTTTAGAAACGATAAGAGCTTTAAACACGATCGTAAGGAATCACGATTAAAGATCTTATGCTTGTGATGTTTAAATATATAAGAAATTTTATTTTAATACATATTTCACGTCAATAAAGTTAATTATAGTTAAGTGCGTCATCGATTTCTTTTTATCTACCAGTCATTGATCTGGCTTCATAAAGTGCTCCTATAAACATAAATAAAATCAATACTTATGAACAAAATATATGATCGAAAAATGCTATATAATCAGGAAAAAATTTTATAATTAGTTAAAAATAGAATAAAAAGTAATCGAATTTTATCAAAATCTATTCAAAATAGTTTATTTTTATGTTTAATGTTATATATGTGTATTAAAAATTATTATATTTTACGTTTGCATGCACATAACATTATACGTCATTCTTCTAAATTAATTTTTTATTATAAGTTACTCATGGAAGAATGGAAGACTGCATATGAACATCTTCATGTGTATTGTTTCTTTAACAAATGAAACACGTTCTCAACATAATATAAAAATTTTTATATTATGTATTGGAAATTATTAAAAATCTCTTGTCATTACAGTACTATTGATGCATTTTATAGCGATAATAATTTTTATCCCAGTAGGAAACAATAATTATGTTAACATAGCATCAGATCTTTACAATTTCCACAGTTACTATCGATCTTACACTAAAATTTCGTGAAAATGTCACAAATGGATCTGCTCAAACAATTTTATGTTACTGAAACAATTTAAAGAACAGAATAACAACTTATAGAAAACCATTATTCGGTAAAATACAACTTGATCTGTGGTCTAGTTAATCAGATTTGCTTAAAAAGAATGGTGCATTGATTTCCTAATAAGGTTACATTATTGATTTATCGATGGAGAATGTGTGAAACATGGCTAATCAATATTACCTATACACTTGTCATTTGTCTTTAAAGATGGCAAGATTTGGATCGTGAATTTCGGCATTTTTATATCTAAACTAGGATAAAATATATTTAACTTCAATTGTATCAAACATAATATTTTTATAACAATTCTTATTTACTGTAGAAATAAATGAAACATCAGTTATCGAAAGAAGCAATTTTCTATTTTCTGAACGCATACACTATTTTGAAGTGATTAAGAATAGCATTGAAATGTATGTCATGAAAGTCATCTCCAATGGCATGACATATTTATTGAACATAAAAATTCACCAAATAGTTCAATAGCTTTTATTAGGTGATAAATAAAAAATTTCCAAAATTTTAATAATGGAGGCTATCAGTCGTTATATCGAGATCAACTTTGATGGTATGTCATTTAAGCTAATTTATATAAAAATTTATTAAGTAGCTTAAAAGATAATAATAAAAAATTTCAGAACTTTTAATTTTGACTATTATTAAATGGTGAAAGCTGTATGATTAGTAAATGTGGCATTGAGATCACATCAAATGGCATAGCATCGCTATTGAATTTTATAAAAAATGGTAATATTTAGTTCAAAGTATTTGTAAATTTGAACAGACAGTTGGTGATTTCATAAGCATAATTTTCCTTCAGAAATATGTTAAAAATATAAAAAATCTTTATAAATTAAAGGAATTTCGATAAATTTTGCTCAAACAAATATACTTATTTAAAACATTTTTCAAGTTTTTAAACTTAAGAAAAAAAAAAGCTAAATATGTTTCATCAATATTTTTCTCCATTATGTATACCATGTTTGTGAAAATAAGATGATGAATAACTTTAATAGAATGTATTTTTGTTAAATTTTTAATTTGGAGACTTTTTACGTAAATAATGAATAATAAGAGAAATTATTCATCGTAAATATTCAAAATAATTGCGTAAGTTTAAAAGTAAAGAAGAGATGACACAATAAAGAAAGTCATTTTTATTTTATAAGATAAATATAATTAAACATTCAGTATAGTTAGAAGATTTTTCAATATGAATCATATTAAATATTAATAAGTCATGAATAATTTCCATTCACATAAAAGGACTTAAAAATTTATTAAAAAGATGAAGTATATTTTGAAACAAAGATAAAATTTTAACATTTTTATTGCCGTTTTTTGCATAATTAAATCTTTTAAATGAGTATAATATTTTTTATTTAGGAGAAATCATTTTAAAATTTCCAATAGTCGCCATATTGTAACAGAACCAAGTGGAAACTGAATTTTTGGAATTTTTGTTCTAGAAAGCTTTACAGAATTTGGAATTTAATAATAATAATAAAATATTCTTCTTACTTATTATTACTTAAGAACATATTTTGTTTATCAAAAGTGAAGTTATTATAAAATAAAATATATTAGATAATACTGGTTCAATTATTTAATTTTAAAAAATATTTTCTTAAAAATTGATATTGTCACTTATCCGATTTTGCTGTTAGTTTTAACATTAACAGTATTTCTAACTAGAATTTTAATTATAGATATTTTTAATTAATTTATTATTATTAACTGATCATAGTTTCTCTTAAGCATAAAGTATAATCGTTAAATACCACACAAAAATTTAATTAAATGTAAAAATTTGAATATTTGCTCGTTTTAGTATGAATAAAAACCATTTATTTTCTATTTATGTTATCTATGTTAGTTATTGTGTATAAGAGCAGCTACTAGGATCCATTGGAATACAAACTAGATACTTGGAATGATAACTAAAATATCCGAATGATTTCTACTTGTCACGATTTACAAAAATAATAAAATATGCTATGGATCCTTTTGCAGTCAGGAAAAGTCGTATCGACGAAGTTGCATGCAACAGTTAGTTTTCCAATATGTTAGATCGATTTATACCATATTACTTCAGTTATGCTTAGCAAAAATAACCACCGAAAACCTCTACCAATTATTATTATTTTATAAGAAAGCTAAAGTAGTTAATCGTAGAAATATATTACAGTAATTTTTGTTATCTGGTGCAATTAAATCATAATTATGTCCTCACAAAGATATACCATAACTATGAGTCATTTTGTATTAAAAATCCACATATAGAATCGTTTTTGATTCTGAATATTTATGGTGTTATAATAATTTGAATATTATGAAAAAAATTAAATAATTAGGAAGAATATTAAATAAAAATAATATAAAATGCCAATAAAAAATATATAGAATCGTTTTTGATTCTGAATGTTTATGGTGTTATAATAATTTGAATATTATGGAAAAAATTAAATAATTAGGAAGAATATTAAATAAAAATAATATAAAATGCCAATAAAAATGCTTGAAAATCGTTACTTCATCAGATTTCAGGTATTGCTTACACACACAAAAATTTTCAAGTGTTTTTCTTGATGTTGCATATCATTTTGCACACTTCAAATAGGAAAAAAAGATTTTTTTTAATATTTTTAATGTTACTTATAATTCAAGATCAAACTCTTCTAATTCTATAAATATTCAGAATCGGATATATTGATACAGACTTTTTATTCACAATGACCATAGATATCTCATTAAACTATGGTATATCTTCCTGACCCAGTATTTTACATAAATGTGATATTCTGTTATGTTCTATAAATATACTACTAGAAGAACGACTAAAGTTTGTCTTCAATTATTAAAATTTATTACCTACTGACATATATATATGAAATATTTAAATGTTTATCACGTTCGAGAGGAACACCCACCGAAAATCGCGTTTTGAATAACAACTTCTTACTATGAATATTCATTCATGGGAAAAAAAATTCTATAAATATTCATGAAAATACTATTAAATCTTTTCGAATCGAACGTAATTTTTACGGGTAAATTTATTTATTTTTCTGTTTATAAAATTTTATTTATACACATTTTATATATATTAAAGTCAGTGGGAATATTAAAAATTTATAAGAGTACTTTTTTTAATATTCATGTTGATTTTAATATTCCTAGCGAGTCGTTTTATAAGGAAAATAAATCAAAAATATTTTTATTCGCGATAATATTTTAAATTTTGTTGCTGCTGCTGCGAGCATATATTTTTTTTTTTTAATATTACATTTTTGATTTAAGGTTTTTAAAAAGGATAAATTGCAGATTTTTCTCGATGTAAAATTTCTAGAAAAGATTTTTCGGCTATTATTTCCTAACAATAAATTTTTGAATATAATTCTCTAGTAAATGCTTGGCAAAAAGACGTTAAACATAACTCACGATGCAAGTTATTTCCGTCGCAAATATTTTGAATATTCTCTTCAATAAATTACCGAAATGCTGAAAGCTTTTCGCTTAAAGCTACATGTTTTTACTGCTTTAGTTCGCTTTATTATCTTTTCATTTCATTGTAAACCGATATTAATATTTGCATCATTAATTTTAAATATTTTAAACGCGTTTTTTTCCGTATGAAAAGCTTTAAATTTAAAGCGGTAAATGTCTTCATTAAGTGACGTAGTAAAGATTAAACTTCATTTATTGTTTTTTTCTTTTTTATATTCAATCGATTCAATTATTTTCAAGCAGCAGCATCTTGCCATTGTTGCAGCAGCAACATCATATGCTTGTTGCAGCATAAGATGCTGCTGATGCAGAGTTAAAACCGTCGAAAGTTAACTTCTTCGATCAGATGAAAATAGCAACCTATCATTTCTGCCAAAGTATATCGCATCTTTCGAAAATAAATGGGTCATTTTTGTGAGAATTTTTCATTTGAAGAGGAAGAAAGTAATCTATTCGACTATAACAATACCTATTTCCAGAATTTCTACTTTTGAATATATCCATAGTAAGAAACTTTCGGAAGAATGATACAGAATCTTTTCCATTTGAAACTTATTAATTATCCGGGTTATTTTCCACTCATTAAAATAATATATTAGGCAACTAATTGGTATGCAAGTTCGAAACTTTCTAGAATTAGAATTACTATATCTGCATTTAAATTTGTATGAAACTCTTGCGAAGTTGAGTGGAGAGGAGAGAACACGCGTGACTAACAAACTCTTTCCACTAACGATCGTAAATGAAGTAGGCCCCTACGACTCTCGTTACGCTAGTAATTATAGATTTAACACATACAAATATACTCTAGAACTCTAGAACACTTCTTAACGACTGTCATTGGTAGAAAAGAGAACCTGTTATTAAGACAGTTACCATAGTAATGGTAACGCAACAGAACTTCAATTATCGCGAGATGGCCAATGAATGTCACTGTAAGAAAAACTAGGTCAATGCTTTTATCATCAAAAACTGACTTTATACATATTTATAATAATTTTATCGCTTATAAAATGTCATAATAAGTAAGTTATATCATACAGAAACCCTTTAAAGTAACTATTAAATGGATTTAATCGCAATTAAATTGATATTTACTCTTTTAAAATTAGAACGAAAGGAGGATTTAAACGTATGAAACATAAACAGGAAGTGTATTTTAGTAAAGTATATGATTTACTGCCAGAAATAATGAAGAGTTAAGTTAATATATAAGGGTAACACGTCAATCTTACATTAAGCCATTGTGACATTGTCATTCTTGACAGTTAGTAGTCATGACAACGTGAGTCTCTTAATCATTTAAACCCGCTTGTTTACTTAACATGGTTTTATTGCTCTAAAAGATAGGTTTCTAGATCATTTATGCCTAATATTATAATTCTGTAGCACTTTCTTAAGGTAATAATAATTTAACTTTATTGCAGTAAGTTTGAAAACGGACGAGAGAATTACGAAGACAAGAAACAAGATAAGCTTTTAATCTAAAAATTATTAACTTTTTTGCAGCTTTTATACAGTCTATAAAACTCGAGCAACAGATCAAATAACTTTCGAAAAAAATATATTATCGAGAAAGTAACTGGAAAAGAAAAAAGTTAGCATTTAACGTCACGCAAACTCGTCTATGTCGTAAATGTTGTTTTCGTGAAGATACAGACCAACCCCTTTTATTAAAAAAAAAAAAAAATTAGTAATCTACTTAATGTTAAGATCGAAAAATGTTCTTAATATATGCCATCGAATTCTAATTTTATTCGTACTCATTATGTTTACTAATTACAAAATTACCTTCTCACCACGAATGGTTTATCGCATCATTAGTTTTCACGGTACGAATGTTTTGTGTAAAAATATAATTTTTTTTTTCTTTTTAATCTCAAGTTTGATAAATATACTTTGTTTTTAAAATATTATATTAAAAATTTTAATATCGCAAAACATGAAAAATAACGAATCAATACGAAATTTATTACAGAGAAAGATATAATGGCTTATCACGCACGTAAAGCTAAATATAGTTCTTCGGGTTTTTGTGAAGACCTATCTTTAGTTTAAAAGTATCAATAAATATATATTTACAAATTTAACTATTATAAATATTACTATATTAAAATAATTAATAATTTTTCGGATTTAAATTAAGGATATACTGCATTAATAAACAATGCCTCAAAATTTTTATACAAAAAAAAATCTTCGTTAAACTGGAAAAATTCTGTTTAGTAGCTCTTGTTATAATAATTAAATAAATTAAATGAATGAGAGATACTTATTGTTATTTAAAACAAGAATTAATCATCTAAAAAAATAAATTTATATTAAATTTTTTTTAATAGATTAGCTAAATAGGTTAAAAAATGTATTTCCTCTAACGTTCATAAGAATCAGCATAAAAAATTTTTTTAATTGAAAATTTGATAAATATCTCATTAAGAGAAGATTATAAAGTACTAAATAACTCAAATTTTCATTACGGTGCTTGTTAATCCCTGTATAATGAAATTCCACGACACTATATTCGGTAATCTTAGCTATAACATCAAATCCCAAACATGCAATTATGGCTTAACATATTTTTTTTAATTAATAATTTATTTCTGATCGAACTGTTCTGTACAGTCTTGAAATTCGGGATTTCAACATTATTTTTACTTCGGATTGATTCATATATTGTACAGTGTATCGGGACGATGAGCTTGTTTCCAGAATTAATCTCTTATCTACTGTATATTCCTAACTGTCGATTGATATTGTGGTAGCAGAGACATTCGTAGTAACGAGACAAATGTTAACATTATCGTGATAATATATATTAACTAAATAACCGTTTAAAAGATTTATTTATAATGACTAACATTAAATTATCTCCGTTTCAATAATTCATCTGCATCCTGATACATCTGTTTGTTTCCATAACATTTTGAATGTTTCGAATCTTCAATAATTTATTTATATTCATTTCGTTTTGATTTAAAATAAAATATTAATATATTATTCAATATATTTTATACTTTACTACAGTATTTACTTTTAGAGGTTATAGGAATCAATAATCGTTCAATAAAATCTATTTTTAGCTTACTTTCCGAAGGAAAGAATGGCTTATAAAATCACCATGTTAGCTGTCTAGCTCATATGTATTCTCGCTAATAACTATCGAAATAATTAGTAGATTTTCGTGATATCTTGTAATCAAGTTTTGTGCTTAAAGATATCTTTTATTTCTTTAGCTACATTTAAAAATGGCGGACGTTTGAACTTTGAAATATTCTTTTAATGTCTTTGAATTAATTAATGAATATTTATGCAATTGGACAGGCTGTTCAAGCCGTAGAAGTTGATATCGATGATATAGCCATTTAAAAATGGTTGACATATTCAAATTTTCGATGTTTCTCACTTATAAGTATAAACTATTTAATTGATTTCCATGAAAATTCATCAAGCCATTAATGTCCACGATGGAGTAGCATTAATTAATGCTGTAGTTTCAACCATTTAAAAATGGCGGACGTTAAAACTTCTGAGATTTCCTCTAATGCAGGGATTCTTAACCGGGAGTATCCGTACCCCTTGGGGGTATGGAAACTAAATGCTGGGGGTATGGGACTCGATCTCTGGGTACTAGTATTTATTTTATTTAAACATATTTGGAAGTCATACTGTGATGATTATTTCGACAGTCAAGTGAAGGGGGTACGGGACCATATTGGACAATCATTGGGATCCGGAGTCATCAAAAGGTTAAGAACCCCTGATCTAATTGAAGTGATATAGGGACTTATGATTCAAATTAGGATCTAGTTTGAACTTTTAAATAGTCCAACCATGGATGTTTTATCAGATTGATGCCGCATCATCTCATTAATCATTCCAATATGGCGGATGTATTTGGAAATTAGACAATTATTTCTTATCATAACTGTCTATTATAATAATTTTTCGTCATTATTCTTCATTCAGTGCCCAATATTGATTATTTTTACATATATTGAATTGAAATTTAGAATTGAAGTTTTACAATCTAGGATTATAATATGTGAATTTCTCATTTTTAGATGAATCTGCTTTCCAGTGTTATAGTCATTTTTGGAAGTGGACTTTTTAGAAATTTAATTCCTTACAGAATATTATTGACATATTCAAAGATATTTACTGAATTTAAAGTTTGATAAATTAATTTTTATATAAAACTTAATTTTATTCAGCTCTTTGCTCTTAGCTATTATAACTAACAAACTATTTTTTATTATATTATTATTTATTTGCACATCAAAAATTTAAAACAATACAGAAGAGAAACAATGTTTTCTAATAAACATACGAGCATTGGAATCCCTACAATTTATTTCTACTGACATAAGCATCGTAGTTACGTTTATTGATAGCAATGTATGTCAACAGTTATGTAAGCTAGAGTAAGATTAGTGTAGACGATCAAAAGGACTTAAGTAGAGCCATAAACAAGTAAGAAAGTTCCGAGGTAACGACGAAAAAAGATTTAGATGTTGTTGTGGAAAGGTGACTTCAGAATAAGATGGCTAACGGTGTCATCAGAATTCGCCATGCGTTGAAAACTGCTTGAACATTGAAAAAGTTCAGAACTGTAAATTACCCTCTACTGGAAGAGTTAGCGATCCGGCCAAAATAGCTTCTGTATTACTTTCTATACTTACATGCGTTGTTTTAAAAGTTTATGATAGAAAAAAAAAATCATATTCTTCGGTATAATATAAGCAATTTTATATCTCAGCGATCTAGTGAATGTTTGTCTAGAGTTTTGAATATTTATACTTTTTAAGTCCATCTTCAGGATGTATACTTTTTAACGTATAAGTAATCAAATAAATAATCAACAAAAGGACAAACACTCTCGAAGTTTAGCGATTATTGTTTTAATTTGGATTGAGATGAGATTTTTTCATCAATGGACAAATTAAAACCAGAATAATAAAGCACAAATTCAAAGTTTTACATCAGGATATTTTGTGATTTAACTGACCCTGATCAAAGACATGTTAATCATTAGTTTACCTGGATGCCACATTCTATACTCATAAGCAACAATCATTTTCTTAACATAATAGCAAACAAACATTGACATCATCATATAGAAATTGTGTGTTAGCAAACATAATAAAGAGCTTGTATTTACAAAAAGATACAGTTCAGTTATTTGATATCTTTCGTATATCATTCGATCATGCTTATTCTTAAAGAAAATCAGAACTATAATGATTAAATAACTAATTACAAAATAATTTTCCTATAAAGTTGTTAATTATTCAGATTTTATTATATTGCATTTACATTTATATATTAAAAAGAAGTAAAAATTCTTATTTTTGAACATGTCTGAATTTTGCATAATAATTAAAGATATCAGATTAAAAATGGATGCCATCAAAATTGTCTTCAATGATACATTTTATTAAATTTCAGAAATTCGAAAGTCCGTTTTTTTAAATGATTAAGGCCACCTGATTAATTATTTATCTGATCAATAATTAGTCATTCTGCCAAATTTAGTAAAAATTCGTTAATTAGTTCAAAAGATTTTAAAAGAGTATCTCAAAAGAAATCTCTTCAATTTTTTTAATTTTTGAAGGATTAAGAAAGGAAGGATTTAAAGATGGGGGCTCAAAATCATCATTAACACTAGAACATCTCAACTGAATGCCACAAAAATTTGCCAATTAGTTCAAAAGATATTGATGGCAACAGAGCCAATCATGTAGAATGGTGATCTTATAACCTTCAATAAAATCATAGATATCATGCATAATGCGGAACTGCATTATGTTCGATATGCTGCATGCAGTAATAATGATAAAATAAACTAATATATCAATATAAACAACGAACTAGTACATAAATAATGATATGGCAATTGCAATTTTATAGATTTCTTTTCTAATCATGCCATATCAGATATTGATCAATTTGATAGATCGCATGATACAGTACGGATATGGCACGATAAAAAGAAATCTATACTCCATACTGTAGGCTAAAATTGCAAAAATTTATAAGATAACAACAATTTAAATATCTTAAGAAAGCGAAACACATTAAATATAAAATAAATGTGTAAAATTAATTATTCAAATACGTTTCGTCATAGTGCAGATGACACGAACACAAACTCGCTCATATTAACACCTTTATTAACATCTATCAAATTTATTTTATTTAAAATGGTAGTGATCATAATTAAAATAAAAATTATGGAACTTATAATAATGCCAACGTCAATTTAATTCGTTAGTAAATGAGTCGAAACGTCATTTATCATCATCAAACAACATTACAGATGTTAGGGGGTCCATTAAGTGGTTGATGAAGGAAAGACTTTCTGTAACCAATACTAATTTTCTCAAATTTATTTTTCGCTATCCCATTTCTATTCGCAGGATATAAAATTAATTTCCTTAAACGTGTGTTATCAGCTGTGTTTCAATTTTAACTTATGAATTTCATCAATGTTTAGTTAATAATAAATCTTAATCGATGATTCTTCCTAATGATTTTGCTTGCTAATGGTTTAAAGAAATTTGCTTTTAAACAAGAAAATTATATAAATATCGTAGCTGTGGAAATTTATATTTCTATAAAAAAGAAGAAAATTAGAGAAATATTTCAATAAAAATTGTGCATAGATTACCATCATGGAGAATTAAAATTTTGTGAAGCCACTATCAAACAACATAACGCAAAAAACATTAAAATTTGTTATTTTATGGTTATAATCAGACATATTGCAACAATAAATGCATAAGATAACTTTAAAAAAATAGTTGTAATATTTTCAAATAAATTTATCGTAATTCATATGCGACAAATGGTTTCAACGATATCAACTTCATAAAATTTCGCGAATAGTCGTCATTTTTAATGAAAATAAATGCATCAAATTTAATTAAATCACTATGAAAGCTCTAAATTTGCTGAAGTTTTTCAGCTATTTTGCAGTCGGATAGTTAAACAGACAGACAAAATGAATAAATATGACCATTAAAAAAATAAATAGCTAAAAATAGAAAATTGTTTTACATGATCTTGAACAAACAATGTTTTATTGATTTTTTTTTAATGTTAACTGATTCAATGATTCAAAATTTTATCTTTCTACTATCGAGATTAAAGCTTTAACAAAAAAATTTTTTTTAGAAAAAGGAATAAGAAGAATTTCAGAATTCTTCTTTCGATCAATGTATTTGATAGTGAATTCAAAGAAAAATTCCAAGAATTACAGAAAACAATTTTTGAAATTCAGTTATGAAGAAATTCCACTATTTAATATATTTGAATTATATCAATAAAATTATTTATCGGAACTACATCATAGAGGAAATATTGAGTGAACTGTCAAAGATTTTTTTTTTAAATATCATCCCATTTTCTGTTTAATTCTAAACTTTTATGTCTATGATTTATTTTTATGTTCTCTAAAATTGAAATTATATCTCGAAATGTTAAAGGATTGAATATTATTAGCATCTTAAAAATTTCTCAAGGATTTAAATTTGAGATTTCGATAACTATCAAGGATTTCTGCGATTTTATACCAACATAAGGAGCAAACTATGAGTAAGAGTGATAATTTCTTACAATAAAGCTTCAATAACATGATAAGTTAAAAAACCGAATAAAACAATTAAATCTATTAAAATCTTTCTAAAGTATTGATAGCAATTGCTGCTGTTTTTTTACATTTCTACTGAAACTAGATTTCATTTCAACTGTTATAAATATAGAATCCGAACATTATTATGTTGAACATGAAGAAAACGATTTTTAATGAATATTTTTACATTTATTAATATATTTATATAGGAATTTTAGATGATTATTCTTTAAAACGATACAATTCAAATATCGATTCGATTTATACGAACTTTATACTTTAATACCAACATAAATTAAAATATTATAATGTTAAGGAAGTAATTTCTGCTTTCAAAATTCTGTAATCATCTAGTAAAAGGAACTAGGCGCCGTAAATTATTTTGCAAATTTTTTTATTACCGTTAAATAGTTAAAATTCCACCCATAAAGAATAATTAACTCGGCTTTAGTGGAAGTTGCGTGTTTAGAGCTTTGATTGCTATATAATTATGTAATTGCAAAATATAACTAATTTTATACTTTAAAAAAAAAAACCATGTTCCTTCTTTCGTGTTTTCTTATATTACATTCCCTTTTTCCTCTCATTTGTATAGCGATAAGCTTAGAAAAATAAAACTGCTGCCGTACTAAATAGGTCAACTTTATCTGAATAAAATAGAAATTTTTTTCGTTTATTTACAACACATCTTATGCCAAATTTATAGAAAAAAAAAGCTTGCTCTTTAAAAGCAATGTTTACACAGATTTTTATAATTAAATTAATAAAAAATGTAAATTAATCTATTAAGATTCTTAGATTTATTATTAAGCAGTTGTAAACTAGTACAATAATCTACCTCGCAGTTCTGCTTTGCATTCAACTCTTGACCTTTGAACTTTATAAATGGACTCTGTGTAAATATATCGCTAAAATTACTCCAAAATTTTGATAGAAAAAATTATACTGACTTAAAAATAGTTAGTCTACTTAAAATTTCACAATTCGAAATTAATTTTTCTTCGGTTAACAATTCTGCAATTATAACTCAACGAATTTATTCATACGAATAAAAAAAGCTCGCCATAAAGATCCTTTATGTTATAAATACTTGATCATTCACAGTAAATTTATCTTACGTCATTATTAATTCTTTATCGTATCTAATCTTTTAATTCCTCGAGAGAATATCAGATAACAGGCTTTCTTTAGAAATATAAACAAATTAACGTGTTTTACCAATCGATAACGGATTAAATGAAGCTAAAATTCTAATTTTTTAATTGTGTTTGAGTAAAACACCTAACGGTTTTCTTTTTATGTACCTTCATAATTTTTTCCGGATCGCTAATGTAAAGTTAAATTCAATTCCCATGAGTCGTTTCTTTCAATACGCCTCTACAGAAAGAAGACATCCGCGTTTTTATGCTATTTTGTACAATGCTTCTTTGTACAATTCTACATATCTCAGTTTGAATAAGAAAATGCATACATTTTTTCTCAGTGCAAATTATGCATGCACTGTACCAGTACCAAGATTTTGCGAATTTTGGAGATGCTTTAACCCTTTCAGACCTGATTTAATTCTATTTATTCTAAAATTATTAATTTTAAATTTAACATCTCGGGCAAAAATAGAAAATATTTAAAAAAATATACTTTCTATTTTTTTTTAATAGAAAATATCCTCTGCCATAAATGGTACGCCAGGACCGAAAGGATTAAAGACAATCGATACCAATTCTAGTAATTTTTTTAATTATTTTGCTTCCATTATTTATCCTATCTTATAAATCACCATACGTTCTTAATTTTTTTTTTAATTTTTCTTCAAAAAACATTAAAATTTTATTTTTAATTACACTTTAATTATTAAAAAAAAAAACATTTTATTTTCTATTGTTTGAATCCTGTTTTAATTTTCGGGATGAAAAATATAAGTTTAACTTGACCTCATTGTTTTGCAATTCTTCAAAGATATATCGCTTGTTTTTTATTTCTTTCTTCTTTTTTTTTAAGGGCGCATAAACTTTCAACAAAAGCAGAAAAGGAATGCGAGTGATGGACGATATTTATGTGAAAAATTGCGATTGGAAATATAGAACCGTCTAAATCTAATTTTTGATAAAATAGCGGAAGACGTTGACGTCTAAGTTGCCACTGAGGTTGGAAAATACGTCATGGAGACTACAATATTTACTTTTGGGATCATTGAGAACACGCATGGACAATATATCTTCCCTTTTAGAACGAATCGCTATGGGAAATTGGTGCCTACTTTATCTTGTTCGAATTTGAATACAAACTGACAAAGACAAATGATGTCTGCATAACTGATTCGTTTGTATTTCCGACGTCTGACGTTCTTACTTTTTTTTTTTTTTTTTCATTTTCTTACCTGAAAACTTATATTGATCACGTTTTCAATTGAACAAAAACCTATATAAGTAATGATAGCAGTTTATAAGAAGTCATTTATTTTTCTAAGGATGGCTTTTATGGCAAGGATAATCGAATTCTAAACGATAAAATGATCTATTGTATGGCAGACAATATATTTATATAAACATAACTTTTAATTAACAACGTGAACCATTTTATAATAAAAATATAAAGTTTAATATTATCCAAGTCAAGAATGCCCTCAAATATTATAGAAACCAGAAAATAGATAGAAAAATCATCAAAGTTCTCAGCAAGGATCTTTTCTGATTAAAATTCAAGTCATCGAAAATTGAAAAGGAATTCTAAAATAAAAACCATTATTTACTGTTTCTGGCTCCTCAGGAAAAAGTTCAGCAAACTTTACAAGGATTGAATAGTCAAAAATGGAGAAAAATAATATTTTCTATCAAAAATTGGCATGCAGATTCAGCATTGAATTCTAACAAATGCGCCAGATGCTGGTAACAGATGCATCAAGGAGGAAAGTCATTCAAGAAAAGTCTTGATTTTGTTTATTATTACTCATTTTACCTATTTTTTAAATAATAATTTATAAACTTTACACTCGTACGTTGGATAGAATTTTTTTTTATATGATGGCTTGCATTTAAACTAAGTAAACTAAGAAAAATCATCAGATGCATTTTAATCAAATTCTGTATATTCTACTCCATCTTAATTTTGATTTTTATGTTTTTTAAAAATTAAACTATACTTTTCATAAACAACAAACAATTGTTAACAATTTAAGCAATTTTACTTATTTTTAAACTTCAAGAATCATTTTTATGCGACATTTCAAAAACAATAAAATTATTTAACAATTACTGTGATATAATTTAAACAGTAAACTTAATTGTTTAAATTTTTGATTAATTTAAAATAACTATAAGTAAATTTTGTATATTTTTAGAAGACTCGAAAAAAGTTCTTATAAATATTTAGATACAATTTGTAAGAATTTAAATAAAGTTTTCATCTTTTTCGTATTAAATTATTGATTAAAGTAAACTTAATCAGAGTATAAAATAAATAAAATAAATTTCCAGGTTTAATTGTATTTTAATAATCGCTCACGAAACATGAATAAAATATAGGCATTTGATACACATGCAATAATAAATAAAAGTATTCGTTGTGTATATAAAAAAATTATTGTTGAGTATCCAAATTTATAGAGAATCTCTACATTTATAAACATCTTATCTTTAAAAAATAGTATAAAGTATATTCGGATTTTTCGCTAAATAAAATATAATATTAATTCTGGAAATTATTTTATGAATTTGATATTTTTATAACTATTATAAATGTCATCGTCGTTAAAAAAAATTTATGATCGTCACATTCCATTTAATTATGGATCTAACAAGAATAATAAATATTTAAAGTAGACTGTAATAATTTTTTTTTAATAAAATTAAATATTCTAATAAACTTTTTTGTTTATATTGATAAAATCGATTTTAAAAATCAGTTAATACTAAAAATCGATCAGTTGGGATTTTAATTCGATCGTAATTTGGTATTGAAAAATCAGGATTTAAATATATAAATTATTAACAGTAATGAACTGTAGTATTATACATGATATGGATAAGATTCTCAATAATAACGCATACAAATTGTGTATAATTTATGATTCGGGATATACATCAGATCTAATCTACCTGCATAACTCTATAAATATAGAACCTTTCTTGATTTCTCTCAGCGGAAACATCAAATAAAGTAAGTTAATAAACAATGTAAGTTTTTGTCAAATCATAGAAATATTCTTTAGGAAGAGCTAATCATAGTATGAATAGGCAAATCATATAAAAAAGCGCATTCTTTAGAAAGAGCAAATCATAAGATGAATGGGTGAAATCATAGAAATAATGTATTCTTTAAAAAGGGATTATTCTCTTTCTAAAGAAATCAATCAGTTTCGACAAGTTTCGACTAGCCTAAGTGTAATTTTACTGTTTTACTCTTACTCCCAGATAATTTTTTATATTTAGAACTGAATAACGAATCAACTCTAAAATAAATTTTTTACTTCTTAAGACTACTATAATTTTTTTAATGACTAATAATTAAAGCTATTAATCATTAAAAATATTATAATTATTTCAACATTTTACTTTTGGCTAAGGATTGAGAGAATGATTTTACAAGAAAACATATATTGTAAAAATCTTAAAATATAGTTAGATCGGAAGAGCGTCGTGTAGGGAAAGAGTGTAGATCTCGGTGGTCGCCGTATCATTAAAAAAAATTTTAAAATATAGTTAAATAATAATATTTTTTAAAAAATATAATCAAAGTATAGTGGAGAAATAAATAAATCTATATAAAATTTAATAATTATCTTAATCTGAAATTATCTTAATCTGAATGCCATAATATAGAAATTAATAAATAAAAATGGCAAACTTTCGTATAGATTCTTGATAATAAACGATTATTAAAATTATATTTAACCATCAAAAACTATGTTAATCATCAAAATTATAATCATAATTATGATGGTTAACATAGCAATCTAATTTACATAAATTAATTAATAGATAATTTTTTATTTTTTATTACTTTCTTATGTTAAAAATATTTTTACGTAGTTTAATCATAAAAAAAAATTTATATATTTGTTATCATAAAATTGTTTATTTTTATATAAATTTTTGATAAAAGTTAGTTGCAGTATAATTTTTAAAATATCAGTTTATAGATGAGGATATTTGCAAATTCTATATTGCTATATTTATATACATTTTTTTCAAATATAATTAGTGACATTTACCCTGGCTTTTATACATAAGTTTTGAAGAGTTTAACTACCTCTACTTATTCGCGATTATTTTCATTTGTAGAAATAAAGCTATAAAAATAATAGTAATAAAAAAGCATAAAGTGAAGCTGTACAGAGTGAGACTTCATGAAGGTGAAGGACAAGCAATCAGAGTGTGCGCGATCTACAGTATTATCGATCTTTAGATCGTTCACTGCATATGCAACAGGACGAGAAGCTATTTGTATTCAGAGCCTCCATTAAATGTCTTTTCATCCACTATGTTGACATTATCTCGGAAAACTCGTCGTTTCTAGAATAAATATTGCAGCAGACATCCAAAGACTTTGGTGGTTGTTTGTGTATGCGGTCTTCGCGCTTATACAAATTTTCTTGCTAATTTTAGAATTGTTTTTTTTTTTGGCTAATAAAATATCTCCGTAAAGGTATTAAGTTTAATTTGTTTGCATATTTATATTGTTAAATCTTCTTAAGAAAATTGCAATTAAGTGAGAATCCTTATTCAATCCAATCTTAAGTATGTTCTATAACAGATATAAATGAACATAGATCATATGCAAATTTTAATCGATTTTATCGAATTGTTAATTATATATTTTTTAATAAAAATTTCCTTCATTATAATGTTAAAATTTTAAAGTTTTACTTATTAAAACAATGCTTTTGGTTGTCTTAAATGTATGAGCATCGCATCAAAAGTCCAAACATGTTTTCGATCAAAGGATTCGTATCCGTGCTATATTGAATTCTTTAAAATTCTCTAAAACTATTAAGCTTCTAGATAGAAATTCTATCGATTTTTTCCTTGCTTTAGGAACACGGTTTTCATAAATTTATAAATTCGCTAAACAGAATTCTTGATTCGTTATCACAAAATTTTATTTAAATACACAAATTACCATTCAAATCTCGAAGTTCGGGTGTATATTTGATATAAAGCTATAATGGAATTTTTCAGATGGACATTGGTTTAGATGTTAAAAAAATGTTAGCGAAAACTGACACTTCTTGAATTGCAGAGTCTAAAAAAAGTTAAAAATATCTATGTAGGACAGTCAACGTCATCCTCTATTTGTCAACATCTATAGTCTATATTGTATGCCTCATATAACCTTAGGGATGAAGGGAATCTCGAGATATGGCGTGCGGAAATTTCCCATGATGGAAATTTTTCATGTCTTCCGGATTCTGCACCGTTTTTTCAGAGAAGGAAAATAATGGACGAACTTGCTCGTATGGTATTAATCTTGTATAGAATGTGCATCTTATCATTCAAAGAACTGATAAAATTGAAATAGGAGAGTTACTCTTCTTCTGGAATTTAAATATAGTTTCCATCTTAAATTGAAAACTGAATTTTTAACTCTGACATTATATATTATTTTACTTTTGTCTTTCTGCTATTATATCAAGCAACGAAATTGCGCTTCGACATTAAACTAAGCTTATATAATAAATTTAACTATATAATACTGAAACAAATTTACGATATTTGCCGAATTTAACTAGATTATGGTGAAATGTGTTTTCCCATATAATTTAATTGGGATAAAATGGCGGTTTGTTGTTAGTTAATGATGATTTGTTATCACATCTGCATGAGAGCCTTGGTTTCTAAATTATAAATATTTTACATCATGATCTTTACACATTGCGTAAACATTGATTTAATGCTAAGTGAAATATTCTAGAAAAATTATATATTTATGAGTGAAAGTTTTCTTGCATTACTCATTTAAATATGCCGGAGGCTCTCCTCTATACAAAATTAAATTAAAGTGTTAAATATTATAAATTAAATTTTGGTTTTTTTTTTTTTCTGTGGAGATTTAAAAATAATTAGATTTTAAAAGTCTCTCTCTAACATCTTAAACTTTAATTAGAAAAAAAAAATAATAATAAATCTATGGCTTGATATATGTTTACGAGAAAATCTGAGTAAACTTAAAGTTGTATAGTTTGATGATAGGATAAGTTTACGTAATATAGCTTCTACATTACTTCTAATTGTGAACTGTCGTTAACATCTGGCCATAATTATCCTCATAAGCAAGGAATTTTACAGTTCATCTTGACAGACAAGACACTCGCAGCTGTTATCCAAAAATATATAAATTTAATCAAACTAACTTTACGTTCGATAACGAGTTAGTTAAAGTGAATTTTCTTCAAAATTGAATTGATTTGTACGTCAAATATGTTTCCAAATTGTATCGCTAAGATAACAGATACAGCAAATTAAATCTGTTCAATATTATCCGAATGTAAATTATGTCTGCAGGAGATTATGCTTATTATAAATTTTATGAGAAAATAGATGCTCGAGAATAATATAAATCTGTTTTGGATTTAGAATTTATAATTAAACAACAAAAAATGCATTAATTAGAGAATTGGCTGATTTGTGATTCTACTGTATGCGTTATCTGATTCGCGATTTTCAGAATAATCGCAAGAGTCTCTGGGGAATTTTTAATACTTACTGATCACGGAATATCTTGGCTAAGAATATTCTAATGTTATGTAATAAAAACTTTATAAATTAAATAAATTAACGCTTTTTTAATATTTATATTTTCCATTTTATAATAGCTTAAACTCCAATTATGACATAATAATCAGTTATGTCATAACTGATTATTACGTCATAAAATGGAGTCTAAATTTCAATATACAGGGCACATTCTGCGAAATTTTTATAGCCGTCTTTGATTAATTACGGGGCTTCCTCGAATTTAGAATAGCTTGTATCAAACGTGTACTTTTAAAGGGTTTCAGACGGTTATTAGATAACATAATAATGTTTAGAAGAGTATAAAATGTTAAATTAAATGTTTTTGCATAAATAAAAGTATTTAATCCTTCTGAATATTCTCTAGCCTAGATTCTCTGAAGTTATTAAATCAATAATTGCACGGCATCGCATAATGATAACAGAATCTTCATCTTGCAATAACATTTAATAATGCTAGATTAGTATCGATATCGTGCCAGGTACGTGAAAATTTAAACTATATGACCATGAAAAGTCATAGTAATATTTACAAAAATAAATTTGTATCAATATAGAGTAATCATCTGGATTCATTTCACGAATATCAATTCGGATAAAATATGCCTGACATGAAAAATTTCCGCATTTTCACGAATATTTAAAATGATAATTTATAATTAATATATCATTCATGAAACATAATTGTTCAGTCAACATTTTTTTTAAATTTAAATTGTTGAATCAGTAGATTTGCGTGTGACATTTAAGAAAAATTCTATAATTTATATACAGACAGTGATACTGCATGGTCACGAGTACCAATAAGTCTTCCTGTAATATATATATATATATAAAATATACAGAATAATTTTATCACTAAATCCTATCAAGTAAATGTTAGAAAAGAGGATTTGCCGGATTTGCGATCTTTCGATTTTGTGGTTTCTTGCAATTAGAGCATCTCGTACGCAGATAAATTTGTATCAAAGTTCAATTTATTAACTGTAGACGTATCAAAAAAACATATAAGATGTTTTAATAAAACAAAATGTTATTACTAATAAAATAAAGCAGTATTTTGCAAAGTATTAAATCAACCAGAACGTGTAATCTCGTTAATTTATAAATTTTACTGTACGAATAAGTTTACGTAACCTAACCGACCATCAAATTATAAACTCATTAGATCTTAGAAGCTTAAATACTACAGGAAGATTTCTTGGTATAACTGCTTCACCAACTCACCTCTCCTGAGATTAAGATTCCGGTCACGCCTGAGAAACCTAAGGACGACAGGATTACTGGTAGAGAAACCGAAATCCTAAGGGACACTTCTGAATAGACAGAAATAACGTGACCCAAGCTAATGGATCACGTACGTGCCAGAAACACCTGATATACTAAGCATTTTCTATAATTTGTAATAAAGATACCCTCTTCCTTCTAATCAGCTTATCGGGCGATAAAGAAATACTAAATATGTCATGTTTATAAAAAAAAGAAACTTCGTCATCAATTCTCAACTTAGTGACTATTCCCGACTTCATTCGAATGTCATTCGTTTCTATCAGACGGTTTTCTTGCAAGTTATCGGTAATAACTGCAGCACTGTTTATTGGTGGAGTTGGCTTCCGCCTTTCTTGCCCAATATTGCCAGTAATACCAGGAATGCGACTTTATTGACAAAAAAATACTTCTGTATCTTCTTCTTCTCGAAAGTTTCACATTGTAAATCTTTCTGTAATGTTTCGCTAGTACGATATTTCAGTATAGCTAAAAAACGATTTTGTGTGCTTCAACGATTTCCATGCACACCTTATAACAAAAATTATCACACAATAAGCCCTGTTCTTTATAAATTTGATATTAATACTTATAATAACCAATATTAAAACTAAGAAATATCATATAATACACTAGTATAGCATTAGAGAGCAAGAAAGATTCGAAACAAAAATAAAAACAATTTTTTTTTTCTTTAAATCGATTTCTTTGCAAGGAAATCCTTACTAGTCAGTGAGACTTTTGTAAAAATTTCATTTAGAAAGATGGAAGTTTAGAAAATAAATTTAATTACCTTTTCAATGCACTAAATGTACAGTATTCCTTTAATTAAGAAGTCTTGAAACATCTCAGAAGTTTCTTCGTACAGTACTTGCATTTTTGTAAACTTTAAAAGCTAAATATTATTTCGAACATTTGTTATTTTTAATTTATTATTTAGGTATTTAAAAATATTTAAAATTTAAGTAAATCAGTATAATTTAATAATAATTAATTTAATATACTCTTAAAACTATATATAACATTTTATTTTCGGTATTTTATCGTCACAGTACAGTTGTTGGTGAAGGCGATCAATTAATCACGTAAAGTAAACATTAACTCATATTCAATCATATAACGAGTTAATCCCTTAAAAATCCGTCACTGATCATAAAAACAATCGATTAATCGCATTTTTTATATTGCTATACGATCGATAACAATTAATAAGCTAACTTATCACTCGAATTCAAAATAAGCTCATCTTTGAATCATATTTTTGTCATTTTCATCAGCTTGGCTACAAAAAATTTGAAACTCCAGTTGTAAGTTTGTACGCAAGAGAATTATAGTAAAATTTAAAATACAAATTTATTCCGGTTTTTGAAAACTGGAAAAGTTTTTATTATTATTATTAATTATAATACAGAATACAGTATTAATCTACAGTTTACGGTCTATTTTCGGCTTTGTTTTAGGAACTACCTCATAAAAATTTATGAATGGGATCTGTGACGGTTTGGAAAATATCTAACATTCATATTCCCATCACACGAAACAGTGCGAAAAAAAATACAATCGGAGATTGAACATCATTGCGACAATCTTAATATCGAATTAATCATAAAATATTCTCGAATCTGTATGGTTTATGAAATTCAAATTCTTCTAACAAGTAAGATTAATTTTAAAATGTAGTTAATCTCGACGTTAGACGTCGAGATCAAAAATACAAACTCGGCTCCACCACGAAAAAAGTTTTTGTTTTTTTTATTTTAAATTTAAAAATATCTTCGATACTCTTGTCTTGGACTACATGCAATTTTCTGGAAGTAGAATTAACGTTGCATATGCACTCTTAACTTCTTTAACACTCTTACGATGCTTTTAAGATTAATATGTACGTTAATAGGATATCAATCAATCTCATAATGGAATGCTAGACAAAACTCATATTTACATTAACTAATTCTTTCCAAATACTTTAATATTATCAAAGATATTATTACTTTAAGAGGAAAGTAGCCATTAATTACTGAAAAAATAAGGTTAATGTGTTATATCATATACAACTTTTCTAAGTAAATTAGAGCAAACTAATAACACGATTTATTCTATACATGTTCGATTCCAATAATTTTTATCATTAGCATGTAAAGTTAACTATCAGCCTTGACCTTATTATCTATAGAATGTGTGACAGAATAATTTTGTTTTGCTTTTTAGATCGATCGAAATTAAAACTCTACCTCTGTATTCGTGCTTTCCAATCGAGTTGAAGTAACCGTCATATATATATATATATATGTATATATAGTGTAGCTTTAACGTCAACGCAAACATCACTAGTCAAATACAGCAACCGCTACATCCGCAAAACACGTTGACACCCTCAGGGCAAGACTTACTTGATATTAAGAGTGGATGACTTTAGAACAGGGACGTCGACTTTGCCCCTTTGGTTCGGCTTCTCCGTCCCAATGGTCACTAGCGACAGTCTGCTAGAATGTCTGATTGAAAAACAACGTATCTGGGACGTCGAAACCACTGCGCATGTACGTAAGCATCGAACGGGTACCCAAACCAGAAATGAATAGTGTCGACTACCGAGTCACCATGTTAAAGTGAGATTATCTGATTGGTTAAAAGTCCGCTACGTCCCTTACGTAGTACCACGTAATCATGCGGTAATGAGAAATAAAATGCTGTCATTTTTGGTGGTAAGCATATTTTACGTCTTTATTAATTCTTATAAGTGTGTTATAATGTCGGAGAATAAGTTGGAACGATCTCTTTTTTTGCTATTATCGTTCCCAAAAGGAACAAAAAAGATTTCGGGTGATCAATGATTGTGTTTTGTGTTCGTTGCCTTCGGTTTCTTGTCCCTTTGCCAAATTAAATGGATTCTCTGTTGTATCTGGTCTTAAACTTCGCTAAAAATCACGTCAGAAATCATTTATTTCGATAGAAATCATTTTTCGCTCGAACGACTATTAATTTATTAACTAATCGGTTCGTATAATCGATAATTAAAAATCGAATTACGATTCGCAACTTACGAGAAGTTTTCTCATTTTAAATCTACAAATTTTGCACAATTAATAATGATTATTGCCTACATTACACTATGTACAAAATGGTTTAAGTTCGATATGCCGAATTTTAACGAATTTCCGTTATTTGGGTCAAACATTTATCAATTAAAGGGACTCTTGCCACTTACAATTTACTAACCTCTTTAACGAAGCCCATAAAAGTTTCCAGTTTAATATGCTAATTACTTCTTGATTCCTAGTTGTGTAATAACTACTGACAAATGCAATTGATGTTGTTTCCGCTTTAATCGAAGAATGGAGATATTTTAATAATGTCAAAGTCTTTTAATCAAGTACCGAAACAGTTTAATAAAGAATTAAATATATATAAGCATATAACATTAACTCAATATTCGTTAACTATAGTAAATTGAGCTTGTTTACAAATAATTTCAAGCTATAAAACAAGACTTTACTTATTTTTTCATGTTGCTTAGCAATGTATATAAATATTTAATCTTATTTAGCGTGATTAATTAATTATAAATTTGTTTACATTATCATGAATTCTGGTGCAGATTAAATTTAACATTATACGATGAAATTTTCCTAATTCTCTTTAAACATTGATCAGTAGCTAATATTAAAAAAAAAAATTAAATTTTAGAATTTTTGTAGTAAATAATGAAAGCGCTTGACGTTGAATGATCCTCTTTAATTTCAGTAATTAACTGTTTATCTAGTTCAGATCTGAGATTACAAAATTATGAATTTCACCGATATATACTACCAATAACATTAACAGTAAACAATAACAGTATATGCCAACTACGATATTTTTTTAAGCTTGTTCGACCTTGTTAGAGAAACAATCGAAATGTCGGATATGTTTAAATTTTTTTGATGGTGAAAAAATTCAATAAAATTAATTGCAGGCACATTTTCTTGTTTGTTGAACACATACTCAAGATTATAGTTCGTAAATTACAATTTATACTTCCAGTTCGGTCGAAATTGCCTGCTGTTTTATTCCGAGATATCGTGCAACATATCGTTATAGTTTCATTCTTTTTTATGTATAGTTCTAGAAAACGTATAAATATAATAATAATATATTTATGGCAAGCACGAAAGTTATGTAAAAAAATGTTTTCCTCAAACACAAATGCATATCTTCGTATAACTTTTACGTGCAGATAAAAATTTAAAGCTTCTCTTTCAGATTATTTAAGATAACTCGATAATAGTTTGTAGACATTATTGCTAAAGCAGAAAATTTGCTTCTTTTTTTGTTATGTTTTAATCTGTTTCCATTCCATTGGTTCTTTTAAATGCCATCGATTTTTAACGATACATTGCCTTCTAATAGGGTGACACAGCATACTGTACTTCCTTTATGCGCTTTACTCTCTTTAATTTTCTAACGATTACTTTAACGGTGTGAACCAGACACATAAATTCGTTTCATTAAATTCGACAAATAGAAAAAAAAATATATTACAGTATATTTACGTTAAGTAGAACATCTAGTTAAATAAAAATTCTGCAGGAAATCTGATATACAGCACTTTTTTTTATATAAAACTGCACACTCCAGATGAACTTTTAGTGCTGCTTAATTTTTATTCGTGGAAATACTGTAACTGTATGAAATAGAATTTAGCAGGATTATAACTTGTACACATTTTTAAATGGTTATTTATATGTTTAATATATTATTCTCCTCTATTATTATTATTATAAAAAATATTTAAGATGAGTACAAAAACAATAGTTAAATTAATTAAGATTCTTCTTTTATGAAGCGAATATAGCATATAGATTATTATAATCAGCCATAAAGGTGTTACACACTGTAAAGCAGTGATTCTCAACCTTTGATGGTGTACCATGAAAAATTAAGAATGAATTTTATGTATATAATTGTATGAATCATATATATTAATAGTGAAATATGGTTGGCTGGATCTCTCTTTTTCAGTCGAACCATTTGTACCAATTCCTATAAATAGGGTATCATTAGAAAAATCTAACCCTCGAATTTCTGCGACAGTCAAAATTTTTTGTCATTATTCATAATTTAAAAATTAAGGAATAAAAATAAAATTAAAATTATAGTTTCTCTAAAACGACAAAACCCACAGGTGGCGCTATAACTTAATAAGTGCCGCTATTTAATGATCCCGTGTATGAATATGTTTGTAATCTGAATGTAATAAATAAGAAATCTGTTAATAAAAATCCGTTGTTAAATATAAATTATTATTTAAAATATTTACGTATACCGCCAAATTTTAAAATATTAAAATGTGTTCCTCAATAAAAAAAAAAGGTTGAAAACCACTGCTGTAAAGTTAGATAAAATTATTATCATGCATCTAAATTCTACATTTAATTAGGCGTAAATTAATTCATTATTATTGTTATTCTTCAATTTAAAATTTTATAGGATAATAATGACTTTAATAACTGAATCATTCCTTTAAAAATTAATATATATATATGTATATAAATCCTTTAACTTTTTAAAGAATTTCTATTATAAAATATATAATTGGCGTGCAGCAATACTGTACTAGTAGAAAAACATTCATTGACGGAAGTAAACTAATCTTGGCAAAGTCCCACGGTTCTTATTCTGTCACAATAGAAAGTAATAAAAATATCGTTTAATTTTTTTTTCTCTTAATACTTGTTATCTGGATGCTTAAGCCCATATTTGGCCTTGACATTAAACAACGATAATTTATTTACAGTCTAAAATTATATATTAAGTTTTTGCTAAATTGTGAAGAAAATTTGTGAATAATTTACATAATTTTAGTTTTTCCATTAAAATATTTTTTCTACAGATTAAAAAAAAAAGACAGGTTCGCATAGATAACAGAAAAAAAAACGCGTTTTTCATCAGTGATTAATTTAAATTAGTAAATTTACATTCAAATGCCTAAATATATCTCATTATATTAAAACAGTAATGAATTTAGCTTATGTGAAGAATTATAGATTTAAAACTGATTGCAGATATACGCCTAGGTGGTTAGAATACGCTTAATAATGTTTATCGTACCAATTAATGGTAGAAAATCTATTAAGTTAATTCTGGCTCATGCTTCGATTAACAAGGATAGATTAATTTTTAAATCATTATTCATGATAAATTTGCTCAATTTACTGGAAGAAATGACTACATATTTCTGCTGCGTGTGCCATTATTAATTATATCATCTTACAACGGAGAAAATTTAGCAGCTTTACACAAAAAATATTACTCTGACTTGCTACAAAATGCACGTAATACATCAGCTTAATCTTCAATCAAAACTTAGTTGATTACTGATTTACGTGAAATTTAACGCAACATCCTTAATCTGAATGCGTGACAAAGTGATGTTTGACTAATCCTCGTTCAAAACTTGCCACTTGATAACTTATTAGAATAATTCTGATTATCTGTAACGCAAACTAGGTTCCGTAACAAACGTTGCATGACCATAGTTAAAAATATTTAAAACAAAAACGTTAAAAACAAATTAATTAACATTTTTTTAATAATTAAAATGCTTAATATATATATATTTAAATATTTAAATTTGAACTTAATTATCCGAATTTTTTTTTTTCATTTTATCGGTCATTGATCGAAAGTTTTTCAGAAGAAAATGTAAAAATAATAACTTTTTTATTAAATTGATCTACATCTGCACGTAAATAATTTAATAAATTTCCATTCAAAAAAATTGCGATAAATCTTTCTAGTAAAAACAGAACAGTTTATTATTTAGTAATATTGATTATTAAGCTTTAAAAGTATGTTTTATTAAAAATAGTGCAACTTTAATTGAATAAATTTTTCGTTGTTGCTATGAAAAGATATTCATAAAATTTGTTGAGCTATTCACGTTAGCTATTAATCTAATTATTGTAATTATTATTTAATAATTTTGGATGAAAATCAATAAACTTACCGCCGATTTTTATAGATAAAAATTGTTAGACTTCTCATAGATTTATAGCTTTCTTCGAATATACGGTAATCAAGCTAATTTTAAAAATGTACAAACGTTAATTAACCAGTGTGAAAAATCATAAAAGTAACGAAATTTTTGTAAATTTGTCTAATTTACATCTGTTCAGTTAGAATTTATATTATTAAATGATTTTATTTGTGTATTTTCCTTTAATTCCTTTCGTTTCCTCTTCTATCTTCAAAGTGATTACTGTAAATGTGGAACGGATGTGATGCAATAAGTTAACGCTTCCGGAACGAAATGTCCAACAAGATGTTCTTAAATCCGAATAAAAATATCAAATTTTTCTTATTTTGTATTTAAATTTATTATTCAGTTATTTCGGATTTGCTAAACTTATTTACATAACAACGACTCGATTTTATACTAAATCTTATTTATCAATAAAATAAATTTTAATATTTAGTAAAGGATTTTTAAAATTTATTTACTTCATTCAAGCGAAGGACCTTAACCTTTTAAACTGTATAAAATATATATATAAAATCGCGTAATATTTTTAAAGTAGCGAAGTAATAGTAAGTAAGTTTCGTGTGCTTCGTATATTTATATTTTAGCGTTATTTTTAGATATGTTGCATATAAATTACTTGAAAATGGCATAAATGTTGTTTGTAAAATTTAAGTTCTTTATGTTTTTAGAGGCCATTAACATTATGATGCAGGAGAGTTTGTATATCTACGCGATCTTTCCTATCACTAATCATTTTCGATATTATTTAAACCCAGTTTTACAATATCCCGTTAAAGTTCCTGAGCTGTAACTTCCAGTTATGTTTTACAATTGTTAGATAAACGCTAATTGGTAGTTATTGACATTAAACTACCAATTGAAACTGATAACTTATAACTACCAGTTATCAGTTTCAATTGTGAAACTGATAACTGGTGGTTAAAGCTAACAAGAACTTTAATGGGATATTATAAAACCGGACCTTAGTGAGTAAAAAAGTTATAATATTAAACACCCGTTCATTATAAGCAATTAAAAGATTAATACTTCTATTTTATAATTATTTTTACAAAACCTTTATTTATTTGTGATCGCATATAGGCCTATAATTATTTTATTATCGATAAACGCATAGAAAACAACGTTTCACACGTACTGATGGATATCGTGTTGTGTTGTTCAAGGAAGAAGCTTTATTATCGAGTGCTGTAATCATTGCATTAAAGAATACCAGTCTGCATGCCTATTGATCCCTTGTGGTAACTTGGAAGTTCGGTGTAATTACCGGTAGATGCGATGACCTAACAAGCTCACGCTTTATTCTATTAATCTAGCTACAGTTTTAAAACTCGTTTCCATTTTTAAAACGTAAATATGTTCGGTTTTTAAAAGCATTAAAGAAAACTTTTAGAAAATTAAATTCCTAGTAGGGTATATATATAAGGTTATAACCTGAATTATCCCGTTAGGAATAACGAAAAGTGTAATAAATTTATGGAAACATTCGTGTTATCTGTTAATTTAATCTCTGCATAAATTTAACAATTTGAATTAAATAACTTTCTCGGATTTTTCGTCTAAAGTTTTGAAATATGGTACGGTTACCGAGAATGATACAACGAGTTTTAATCGCTTGATTTAATAACAAGTTAAGTAATTTTTTAAATGTATGAAAGGAATATGAGAAATAATTCCCAGTCACGTGTTTATCTAAGAAATTAGTTAATTCTCACAAAAATGTACCCATACCTTTAAAGAAACAGAATATATCAAAGTTGTTTAATGAAATTTCAACGTGTATAAAATATTAATTAATAGATCAGATGAATTTTATTGTATTAAATTAAAAGAATATAACCGGTATTGACATTATATCGTCATGAGTTAGATTTTATTATAAATTCAAACACGTATTGTAGATATATTTAATGTATCCTATTTATAATTTACTGAATAGAAGTTACAGTACACTGATGTTAATGAATACAAGGTACGAACGTTATACTGATTTTAATAATTCGCGTTAAAATTAAATTTAATATTATGAACATTCTTTAATCTAAAATATCTGATTTAACCTGATTAATAATGAATAATTAAGATTATTTACATATAAATATAAGTAATTAATACTTTAAATACCTGTAACGTAATCTTAAAAAATAAATGAATGCTTCTTTGGCATTAAATAGCTTAAACTTGCAAAATGGAGGCATTGCCACTCCGCGAATACTTGGTATATCTTCGTCGCTGATAACAGATGTTTAGATTATTTTTTTTCCGTTTTCTGAAAGAGTTATTCACATATAAATGCGTGAAATCGAGTATAACTATCATCACGCGTGATTGCATATCTTTGAATACAGATTTCTTGTAGAAGGCATTTATCGAATTCATGTCAACATATATTTGAAGTAATATCGTGTTGAATATCTATAATTTCTGTTTGGAATTATTTATATCGATAACTAAGTTAATAAAAATCAATTTGAAAATTAAATATATTTTTAAAACAGTTTTGAAAATGTGCTAAAATTTATCACTTTAAAAATAAAAATAAAAAATAAATTTTATTATTTAGTTAAATAAAATGTAAAAAATCTAAATTAAACTTTAGTATGGAATTGTTTTTAGATCATTTTATTTATAAAATTGCTGTATGTACTTACTTTGTATGTTGTCCATCTCAAGATAAATCGAGAATCATATATAGCATTAATATAAAATACGATATTTGATTTTCGACATAAATATTGCAGAGCATTCGGACTTTGGAAAACTATTCTTTATAATCTAAGTTATATCTTTATTAATTTTGAGGATCCTATGTGACTTTTTTTTAACAAAATGGCGATCATCCGAAATATTAAAATGCCAATATCTTTGAAATTATGCACCACATCATGATGCTACAATTATTTAAAAGGATTTTATATATGTACTATTTTAAAATAATAATCTAATTAGTTTTTCCATCTATCTGGCTATCATATCGTCCACAAGATATGGTATGAATTAAAAATTGCGTCATCCGAAAGATTAAAATGCCAATATCTTTGAAATTATGCACCACATCATGATGCTATAATTATTTAAAAGGATTTTATATATGCACTATTTTAAAATAATAATCTAATTCGTTTTTCCATCTATCTGGCTATCATATCGTCCACAAGATATGGTATGAATTAAAAATTGCACAGAATACAGCACCATTTCATTTTATCCTGATATACAATGGCTATTTTGAAGTTTCACAATGGTGCCGTTACAAGATGACTATAGAATTTTTAAAATTTTATTACTATGAAACGATCTGCTACTCATAAAAGATATTATATTCATCTAAAAGCTATCTTTTTTGGTAGATCATAGCTCTGAGATTACTTACTAGCAATAAAATGTTTTCTTTTTTTTATTGCTACTTCTGTTTGCTCACCCTTATAGCAAAATAATTCTTAACGCCTATTTATAGAAAAGATTTTTCGTTACAAAAATTTAAACAATTTTATATTTTTAAGATAACAATTAAGAACTTTCTACTTAGAAAAATAATAATCAAAATATAAGCCTATATATAAAGCAATTTAATTTACATTGAATAATGTTTTAAAACAATCTATATTTTTGTGAACTATAAAAAAACCATTCGTATCATCAATGGACGATTCATAGACGAAAAATGGACGATCAATTGACGAAAAATACTTATGGAAAATTATACAATTTTTGTAATTCTCATACATCTATGCTAATTTTTTACTTTTTAAAATTAACTATAACATGGAAGCTTCTGAAGTTCGAACGTTAGCCATAACAGAAACAGGTGAACATAGAAGTTTGTTTCAACAATTTAAAAAACAAATCTTTTCAGTATTATTTCAATATAATAAACATTGCATGGAATTTTTTTCTATTTTTACTGCTGAATAATTCAACGTTATAAATTACTTGAATGCTTGCAATCAATGCTGACATAGACAGGTAAACTGCACTACAAATCCTATTTATCTTCAGTTTTGAATAATTATAATATAACCTTGTAAATAAGCATTTTCATAACTATAAATATGCACGCAGAATATATAGAGTAATATATTTCATTGAATTTTATGTTTAATGGTAGTCTATATATAGACCTATATAGTAACCATTTTAAATAATTTCCGCATGCAAATTTGTATTTATGAATAATTCTACAATGAAACATTATAAACTGATTTGGAACACGATATTATCGTTTATAGTCAAATATTTATTTATTTATTTGTAATATTCTTGAAGAAGTAATTGCATAATTTATAGATTTGTACTCTTATTTTAAAACGAGAAAAGATAATGGGTTAAAATATATGTTATCAAAATCAATAATATTTAATAGCAACAATATCTACAATAATTTAATTTTTTTACTTTATATTAAATACAATTCACCTTGCATTTAATACCAGGACATCGCTACTGAATTTCATGAAAATTTACTGAGTAATTCAAAAGTTATTAGTGGGGAAAACAGGCTGATAAAATGATGATCTTAAACAGGTTCATTTTTAGAAAGTAAGCTAAAAATCATTTTTATAGAATAATAAAGTCTTGCATAGAAAATGCAATTTGCAAACTTCGAGTTTTCTGTTTTAAGTTTTAACTAATGTACTTGTTGAGAACAAAGCAAAATTTTTAAAACAAAACAAAGTTAATATTGCATACTGTAATTTATAAGTGTAGCGAAAATGAATCTTTTATTTTCTGATTTAACATGTAAATCACGTTCCATTGTTCCTTATCTTATTTTGAGAGTGATAAGTGTTTGTTAAGATCACCAATAATTAAGGAGTAGTTTGTCAAACAATCAAGTCTAAGTCTTTGGTTTAGAAAGGAAATTGTGTCTTCTAGCACATTGCTGGCATGCTCAAGTAATTAGCTGCGAACTTACTCATAGACCACTCAACAGCCAAAGCACTAATTGTTTGTCAACGTTGGCGTACCTTGACAGCCTCCTTTTATCCTCTGTCTCATTAATTTCTACCTTCGATTTGACTTATTGAAAGTATCTGTTTAAATTTTCACCAGCATGTAAATAATTACATTAAAAAATATATATACATATATCATTACATTTTAACCAGAAAGAAAACAACTAAAAGGCATTAAGTTTATAAATAGCTTAATGAATTTAATCCGGAAGAAAATTGGTCTTAATGTTGACTAAAGAAAGATGTGATTAATTAAATCTGTCAATGCCTAAAGCAATGAAACTAAAAGTTTTTTTTTGTGCTGAAACTTTTATTGTTTATACTACGTGTAGAAGGATATATAAAAGCTTTTAAAAAAATTGTGAATTTGTTCTAAAAAATTCATCATCGAAATTTTATTCAAATTTAAATTCGATCATTTTCATGTTTAATAAAATTAAATGTATTTATTTAAAAAAAATCTGTTTTCTGTTTTATATTAATAACTGAAACGGATGAAAATTTTAATATAGTATTAACTTATTGTTACAGAAATTCATTGTTACGTCATAACTTATCAGAATCCACCTGTTGTTGCTTCACGGTCAGTGTCTCATAGGATCCTATTATGATGATATAGCCACTTATTATGACAGAAGCATCGATACATCACATTTCATTGTTACGACATAATCCACTGTCGAATAAAAATTCATACAAATGGACTATTGTTTATTAAATTTTTCAAAATTTTTTGCTAAATTTGACATAACAATGAAATCTTTTAATTGTTAAAATTGAATACTTTTGTAAATTATAATAAATTTTTAATTAATAAGAAATAATTAAGATTTAAATTCAATTTTCGGTTTAACAAATTTTGATAATAATAATGAAGTAACAAAAGATTGCAATTATTTTTAACTAATGAGAATAAATTATTGAATTTGTTGAGTATATCATTAAAATGTGATTTTTTTTTTATACGAAAAACTCAATTGAATTTTCTCTTACTTGGTCATTCAACAATTAAGGTTGGTTTAATTTTTACATTGAAAAATTATTAAGAAATTCTGAATAATTTAATTGATCTTATTATAAATCCAAATCGGATAAAGAAATATTTATTTAATTATTCCGCAAAATAGATTTGATTGGTGAAGTAGCGATAATTATAATTATTTTAAAAATTATACTGCGTTCTTTATTGAATCTATAATAAATATGTCAAGAAAAAACAATTTTATGTAATTTTCCAGTCTCTTGTGCATCATTATTACTGAAATAGTTATAACAGTTTCATTTACTGATAAATTATTTATCTGAATATTTTATTCACTGAAGAAAAATAATTTTTAATATTAAATAACAGATTTTAATCACTAAAATTCATATAAAGCAGTTTGTTAGAACTATACATTTCTTTTATATTGCTTTTCTTAAATAAAAATAGCTGTAGAATAAATTTTCGTTTGTCTGTCCGAAATATATTACTAGAACCATAACATACATCGCAGGACATTCAAATTTTAAAGGATGGTTCTTTAAAATTATTTATATACACGTATATTAATTTTGAAACGGTACTTCCCAATTTGTTGATTACTAAAGGGTGAATTGAAGTCCTGTCATAAGCCGCTCACATTAATGAAGGGCCGTTTACATTAATGAAGGGCTGTTGACGATAACTATCGATAACCCGGGATAAGAGTACCAAATATTTTCTAAAGACTAGGATTAAGGTTGTCAACAAAGGTATTTTCGCCTAGAGATTCAAGGTTTAGCAATATTTCTCAAGTCTCAAGTTTTACTTGTAATTTCATCCAGGAATATAATAAATATTATCCTCCAGTCTTAAAAAATAGTTTGCATTTAATAAATAGTTAAATAATAATAATAAATAAAAAATTTAAATAATAAATAGTTTAAATTTGGTTAGGTTAGCAAAATGTCATTTTTAATGCTATGTGAATTACGCAATTAACAATTCACGGCTGTCATTTTATTGTCATAAATAAATATTGTAGGGCATCGGAATAAATTTTGACATGGATTGTAAGTTTTTAAACTTATTTAGATAAATCTGAACAAAAAAAAATTAATAGATGCAGCAAAATCCGAAAAAAATATAATTTAAAAAAAAAAAAAAATGTATTCTTATTTGGATGTACTGAGGATGATTAGATAAATCCGAAAAATTGAAAATTTTGACGCAAGGAAATCCAAAATATTAGACTCAGTGCGATAAAATAAAAAAGTACATGTGATTTTAATTTAAGTGTTGTTCAGTTTTGCAACTTTATTTGCAATGTTATATTGAATAAAATAATTCTTTGCTTTTTTGGAGGGGCAACCTCAAGACGAAGACTGACAGAATGTTGGCAACCCTAGCTAGGATTCGGATTCGATCCCAGGATGTCTTAGTGGAAAACCATAGGATTTTCAAATTGCAATCCGGCCGACAACAGAACAAAATCGGACTAAATTAGGATATGCCATTTTAAATTTGAAAAAACTATCATTATATTTGTAATTTGTAGCCTCTAAATACTAATTTAGGGGCTATATACTGATAAAGCCTCTATATACTGATTTTCATCAAACTTGGAATAACATTAAAAGTTCATCAAATTTGAGGGCTGATACTTTTATAGATCTACTTTTGAATATAATTTTTCAACCAATATGTAAAAGAATATTTTTCTCCACATAAAACTTCATTCTTTCTGAATCATTTGATCCACAAAGAAGGAATTTTAAAAGTTTCTATAAGTTAAACATAGAAAATTTAGCTTAATCCATTTTATATCCTCTTTCGAATGAAGTTCCCGGTTTCCTGATTTGGGAAAGAATGAATTTTAAAAGTTTCTATAAGTTAAACATAGGAAATTTAGCTTAATCCATTTTATATCCTCTTTCGAATGAAGTTCCCGGTTTCCTGATTTTTGCGTATCAGTTTAGTAGTAGTTTAGTAACACACCCAAATTTCAGCTTTATAGATCCTAAGAAAGTACACAAATTTGAGCGGATAAAATATAAATAGTCCAGAAAGGTTTTATATATACATATATAAATATATATACAGTAGATTATATAACCGAAAAATAAATAAAATCGAAATCTTTCTATAAAAATTTATTCTTAGTTCTGATTATTATTTTTGATTTCATATATGAGACATCAAGTTTTCATATTTATGTTTTTTCATAATTTTACGGATATTTCTTTCCTACTTTATCTAATTTAATTAAACTAATATTGACAATACATTAATTAATTCGTTCATGTTGAATATTTTGTATGTAAGCATATATATTTTTTTAATTTCTGAAATCAAATATATAATAGTTGATTTAGTTGCATTATATCAAATTCATAGAATTTATATCTGCAGTAAATGAGGTTGATCTACAATCGATTTTAAATTAGAAAAAAAAAAAAAATGAAATTTGCGAGACGTGATTAAATTTTTTGAGAAAAATTTGGAACAAAAAGATTTCTATCAATCTGTTTTCATTGTTTGCTCTTACATATTTGTTAATTTATTAATTGAAACAACTAACATAACGATTGAAAAAGTCAAAACTTTATATGAATCATACCTTTTTATAAATAAATAAAAAATAAACATTTTTTTTAACAATCAAACAAAATATTAAATTTAATTTAAATTAATGAAACGAAATTAATTTTTTAAAAATTTACATTGATATTAAAATTATATTTGTTTATACTTATTATCTTTGCACATCTGAAAGAAATCGCATATAATCAACATATTTCAGTGATCATTAAAAATGTATTATAAATATATTATTATTATATAAATAAAAAATTTTGTGTAATAATTGAAAATATTGAGAAAAACTACAAAAAATCATCGATCAGTTGTAAAGAGTAGTTTATTGATTATATTATTATTAAATTATAAAAATTAGTTTTATATTGCAACAAATAATTTTATATTTATATCTTTGTATAAAAGTTTCAATTAAAATAGCATTTTAATACTAAATAGGACGCAGTGCGATAAAAAAAAGTACATGTGATTTTAATTTAAGTGTTGTTCAGTTTTGTAACTTTATTTACAATGTTATATTGAATAAAATAATTCTTTGCTTTTTTGGAGGGGCAACCTCAAGACGAAGACTGACAGAATGTTGGCAACCCTAGCTAGGATTCGGATTCGATCCCAGGATGTCTTAGTGGAAAACCATAGGATTTTCAAATTGCAATCCGGCCGACAACAGAACAAAATCGGACTAAATTAGGATATGCCATTTTAAATTTGAAAAAACTATCATTATATTTGTAATTTGTAGCCTCTAAATACTAATTTAGGGGCTATATACTGATATAGCCTCTATATACTGATTTTCATCAAACTTGGAATAACATTAAAAGTTCATCAAATTTGAGGGCTGATACTTTTATAGATCTACTTTTGAATATAATTTTTCAACCAATATGTAAAAGAATATTTTTCTCCACATAAAACTTCATTCTTTCTGAATCATTTGATCCACAAAGAAGGAATTTTAAAAGTTTCTATAAGTTAAACATAGAAAATTTAGCTTAATCCATTTTATATCCTCTTTCGAATGAAGTTCCCGGTTTCCTGATTTTTGCGTATCAGTTTAGTAGTAGTTTAGTAACATACCCAAATTTCAGCTTTATAGATCCTAAGAAAGTACACAAATTTGAGCGGATAAAATATAAATAGTCCAGAAAGGTT
>AYEL01062874.1:0-25005 GCA_000484575.1 Olivierus martensii
AAAAAAAAAACAGAAAATTTAATTTAATTTAATTTAAAATAAATATTAAATTTAATTTAAATTAATGAAACGAAATTAATTTTTTAAAAATTTACATTGATATTAAAATTATATTTGTTTATACTTATTATCTTTGCACATCTGAAAGAAATCGCATATAATCAACATATTTCAGTGATCATTAAAAATGTATTATAAATATATTATTATTATATAAATAAAAAATTTTGTGTAATAATTGAAAATATTGAGAAAAACTACAAAAAATCATCGATCAGTTGTAAAGAGTAGTTTATTGATTATATTATTATTAAATTATAAAAATTAGTTTTATATTGCAACAAATAATTTTATATTTATATCTTTGTATAAAAGTTTCAATTAAAATAGCATTTTAATACTAAATCTATTATTAACTGCAAGTTAGCAGTATAATAATAATAAAAATATATATATTTTTCTTCTCGATAGTTCTTCGTTTTTTGCAGTCTGTCGTTTCTTTTCTATATTTAATTTAGAATTTTTCAGTTATTTTTCTTCACTACAAATCTGAGGCTTGTTGGTTTTCCTAGAAATATTATTTCTAACGTTATGAAAAATACTTAAAAAAGTAACTCTATACGTACAGCCGAATTTAATAAAATGGAACGACACTCAAGCGAAATTAAAATATTAAAAAAAAAATTCACATATACGTTTATATGTTGTGTTAAGTGTTATATTAACCATCAACAATGTTCATAGTTAATATATAATGTTCATAGTTAGTACTAAAGTTTTTTCGGTTTTAATACTAAATCTATTATTAACTGCAAGTTAGCAGTATAATAATAATAAAAATATATATATTTTTCTTCTCGATAGTTCTTCGTTTTTTGCAGTCTGTCGTTTCTTTTCTATATTTAATTTAGAATTTTTCAGTTATTTTTCTTCACTACAAATCTGAGGCTTGTTGGTTTTCCTAGAAATATTATTTCTAACGTTATGAAAAATACTTAAAAAAGTAACTCTATACGTACAGCCGAATTTAATAAAATGGAACGACACTCAAGCGAAATTAAAATATAAAAAAAAAATTTTCACATATACGTTTATATGTTGTGTTAAGTGTTATATTAACCATGAACAATGTTCATAGTTAATATATAATGTTCATAGTTAGTACTAAAGTTTTTTCGGTTTTAATTTAATTAATGTTACATTTATATGTGAGATTTAATTTTTATAAAAGTGTAAAATTATATATTAATTCTTGAAAATGCGTTTAAAGAATAAAAAATAAATGGGCCGCCATTATAATTATAATGATATAAATAAGCTTATTTAGATACGTTATTAATTATATTTTATAGTTTTATTTAAATAAAAAGTATATTTGTAAGTAAAAACTATTTTTTTTCCTTTCTTCTGTTTCAAAAGGCGCAAAAATTAATTTTAGAAAGAATTTAGTATAATAGAGTAATTTATATTTTATGAGAATTGTTTTTTTTTTGTTAATTTTTACCGTGCCATTAAAAATTTCCAGGATGTAAACAACTTAATAAACTAATAAAGTTCTCCGTATCGCAGTAACCATAAATTTAAACAAGTTATCAATCTTTTAACTAACGAAAATAAAGCAAAAAGAAAAGTTTATATCATCTTAAAAATTCTACTTTCTTAAAGAAAACAAGAACATTAAATAATGCCACAAGTTTTGCTAAATTATATATTTAATTGAATTGTTTTATTATTAATTTTATATTGTTTTATTCTTGATATTTTTGATATTTTCCTTCATCAATGAAATGACTATTTTTCTCTATTTAATTTATAGGTTTTTCCGAACTTTGGAAGAAAAGACACTTACATAAGAGAAGGAAAAAAAACGAAAAAAAATGCAAAATATAGTAAATATTACTAGAGAAAATATGAAAAATATACTAGAAAAATGTTAAAAATGTTGAAATATTCTTTTCGTTTATATGGTAAAATGAAATCACTTACACGAAAAGAAAGAACAACATAGAAAGATGATATGAATTACAAATAGGATATAAAAAACTGAATAAAAGTATAGTAGGCTATATCTAAAGATGACACGGAAGAAAAAACATCGAAGAAAAAAGGAGTAAATAAGGACAGAAGAAAATATTTAAGGAGAACATATGTCCGTTCCTCTTGAAGATGATATAAAAGAGAATAAGTAAATGCATAAGGAAAAATATAGCACTTTACATAAATCGAAGATAAGAAAAGGAAAATCTTGAGTGATAACCTAAGGAGCGGAAAAGATGTCGTTTTAGGATAGTCTTCCATGCACCATCAGTTAAAGACCATTACTAGAGTTTCTTTTCTTAGTTTCCATCTACAGAATTGCATTAATGATATTTTAATCTAATATAAAAAAGATTCCTGTTTATATTGAGTTAATTAAAAGAAACAAAAGTTATTTTATTTTGAATACTGAATAGATGCATTAATTTTCTTATTAATTTTTCAAGTAATTATAATTACTTGAATTGTTTTATTTTGATATTCTACGATTTTCATACATTTTATGATAATTTTTATATTAAAATCTGATTTATTTTTAGCAAAAATTCTTTTTTTTTTTTTAATTTAAGATTTTTACTAATTATTTTAGAATTTTATCCTATCCGTTAATCCTTTTTAGGTAAAATGATAAATGTGAATCAAGTTAAATATCCATTATTAAAATTACATAAAAGAAATAGCGTGGAAAAAAAAAAAAAAAAATATTTGACTGAATGCAACACATTTTTCATTTAATAAATCTTTATCGATGTGCATTATTAATAAACTTCATTCTATGTTTAATTTATAAGGAATTAAATAAAAATAGCAGATCTGTCAGTAATTCTGACTCCAACACTAGTCCCGTAAGAATTATATTCCACTGATGCTAATTCGATTTGGATTCTTTCCAAACATTTATTCAATCTACTAAAAGGATTCTAAATAAGATACATGTGTTACAGAAGCTACAAAAAATGGCATTTTAAAAAGTTTGGTTTTATATCTGTTAATAATTCGAACCTTCACTAGTAATAAGTTTACATTAAAAAAAGATGACAGATTATAAATCTTCATCGATGTGCATTATTAATAAACTTCATTCTATGTTTAATTTATAAGGAATTAAATAAAAATAGCAGATCTGTCAGTAATTCTGACTCCAACACTAGTCCCGTAAGAATTATATTCCACTGATGCTAATTCGATTTGGATTCTTTCCAAACATTTATTCAATCTACTAAAAGGATTCTAAATAAGATACATGTGTTACAGAAGCTACAAAAAATGGTATTTTAAAAAGTTTGGTTTTACATCTGTTAATAATTCGAACCTTCACTAGTAATAAGTTTACATTAAAAAAAGATGACAGATTTGTGTTTCGATAACATACTATAGCAACGTTTCAAGTATAAATCTCAATATCAGCAAAGAAATTTTTCACTGAATTTGGGAGTCTATGTGTTAGCTCAATTTAATTATAATATTTTTAATGAAATTGATACTGTAATTTTTTTATATAATGTTTCCTGTACAGTTTCGCAATAAACAGGGGAAAAAAATCGAAAAATGTGAATTCGAAGTTAGAATCATCGAATTTAATATTTTACCTGAAGGCAGGCTGAAACAAATTTTTTTTATTATTATTAAACTTTTCTAAATGTCACGCTTCAATCACCAAAATACTTTCTACCTCTAGGCTATTAATTTTTGTAGAATGTTTTATTGATGATTCGATATATTTGCATATTATTCGATTTATACAAGTTTTATGCTTTTACAGTTTTTTTTTCAGTTGATAGTGAGTATGTCTTTTCTTATTAAAACTGTGAACGAACGTATTGATTTTTTTTAATCTTTAATGAACTTCTTTAATTATACTCTTCACCTGTTAAAACTGAACAGAATTAAATCATTTTTCCCGTTATCTATATATATATTTTTTTCCAAAAATTTAATTGTATCGATAAAGAAAAATTGTTTAATCATTTATAATTTTTTCGCAAATAAAATTTGATATAAAATTATAATAGGCACAAATATGTAAAAAAAACATCGCATAACCAATGCAACGTATATATCAAAATGAATAATCAAATCTGTAAACAGTTAATAAAATTAAATATGTAGAGAAGAAAACACGTCAAAGAAAATTGATGTGCATTCAATAATTTAAAAAAAACAGAAGAAATTCGCACTTGTGCCATTATGGAGAAGCACAGATTAAAGTTTTAAAAACGATCAGAACTGCGATAAATAAATGACAAGCAACCTGACGGAACGTCGTTATGTCAAGAAAAAGCAAAAGAAAAACTTCTTTTCCTTCTAATAATAAATGCGAATGGACAGAAGTGCCAAAAATAGAAACCCTTCAAATAAGAAAAGCGTTGGTATTAAATTAAATTTCCACATTGTCGTGAATTTTACATTGTCATGGTAATGTGGCATATGAGACAGATCTGCTAATGAAATTAATACTTGTCATTCTCATATCGGCTTTTTGATGAAATGCTGAGAAGAAAATTTACTCTGATTTCCTCTATAATTTTAAATCGAAAAATAATTTGATGCTTTTCCTTACAAATAAATAATTATAATTAAATTTGAATGTATCGGCATTTCAGCCAAGAAAAAAAAAACAACGAAAAATTTTCTCCTGAACTTTACTAAATGCATGTAAAGTTTTTTAGTTTATTTAACTTTATTTTTATATACATTTTTTGTTTTTTTATTGATATATTTTATTCTGTTCTAGTAGATGTTTTACTTTTTTCATTTTTTTAAGAAACAGAGCTAGTTAAGGATATCATGCTTGCCTCTAAGTAATTTTACTATTAGAATAAGTAGATAAATCATATAAAAATTCCAAGTAGGCATTATGCACGACTCTATAAAATATTGAATGAATAAATATTCTGGAAACTGCAAAAATTGGTTTAACAAACGAGATTTTCGACACGCGATAAGTCCCATTTCATAAATATGAAAAATTTATACGAAAATTTTGTGAATTTGAATACTTAAATAAAAATCATGACTTCAGATTTCTGTTTACCGAAGCCAACTTGCATTAATCAGAATTGGGAACAACTAGAATCACGCTTTCGGATAATAAGTTAACACAGTGGTTTCCAAACTTTCACTGTCTGCGCCCCCATTTTTTTATAAAAAATTGGTACGCCCCCTCATTTTCATAAAAGTTTAATTTTATAAATATTTCCTACTTACAATTTAATATTATAAAACGATATACCATATTTTATATAAATAAAGTTCTTATATATAAAAAAATGTATTTATTATGGTGTAATAATTTTTAATACAATTAAAAAAATCTTACAAAAAAAATCTCGAAAACTCTCGTCTCACTGTATGGCTAGACGCTGCAGTCTTTACGCTGAAGTTCATTCTTGTTCAACTCGGACTAGACGCTGCGTCTTTACGCCGAAGTTCACTCTTGTTCAACGTTTTACGCTGCGTACAAGAGTACCTTGACATTCGTCCAATCCGGGTATGAGCTGGTTATTGAAACTTATAGAATTATTTAGAAGCTTAAAAATGTTAGCGGCGTTCTTGTTCAACTTTCTACTCTGCGTACAAGAGTACCTTGAATATTCGTCCAATCGGGGTATAAACTGGTTATTGAAACTTAGATAATTATTTAGAAGCTTAAAAATGTTATTAACGATGTTACGGTATTATTTATAGGGGGTCTAGGTCCTTTTTTAAAGAGCTAATTCGACTTCAATTGTAAGTCTTGGTACGAATTAACGACGTAAGGTGAGGTATGACTGTACATGTTTAATGTAACATAATATTTAATGCGATGGGTAGGCTTGTTTTTCAGCACAAATTCTCTTAAATTGGGGAGCCATTGAAGATATTGCTACTCGCAATTATTTTTTAATCACTAAACGAGATCGGTATTTTTTCTTTAAAACAGCAGAAAGTTTCTGGATACAAGGATATATGTACTGTATTTATAATTCATTTTTTTGACACCAATTTGAATTTATTTTTCGTTTTCTTTTTTAATCACTAAACGAGGTCGATATTTTGTCTTTAAAACAGCTACAGCAGAAAGTTTCTGGATACAAGAATATATGTACTGTATTTATAATTCATTTTTTTGACACCAATTTGAATTTATTTTTCGTTTGTTGGACTCAAAAATGATGTTTTTGTTAATTCTTGCCCGCCCCAAACAATAGATTAGCGACTCCTAATAGGCGCCTCCCACAGTTTGTAAAATACTGAATTAACAAGATGTGTTGCAAAATTTTAAAATTAAATTTCTCATTAATTTGTATTAATAATTTTCTCTTATTATTCTATTCGTGTCTAAATAACAAATTTGCTTTAATATTCATCCATTTAATTGATAAAATTTTGAATAGAGAAAAGATTTGAAACTAGTAAAGAATTGCAATCAAACAAGATGTGCGAGTAATTTTGAAAATACATTCTGTATATCAATACATCAGACAAGAACAAAGCAGCAATGTAAATAAGTGTAACCATGAAACGGAAGGGTATAAAATTCGTTAACATTCTTTAGAAGATCTGCGATACAGTTCATTCTCTACGATAGTAATTTCCTGCAATAAAATTGCATTCTTACTTCTTATAATAAGTTTAAACGGTTCGATGTAACACAAAATTACAATTACCTGTTATACGGTATATAAATAACAAAAAAATATCTGGCACAAATATAAAAAAAGGCAACAAAAGAATTATTAAGAATTAATTGCACTACAGCTGTCAATTTTCCCAATAACAATAAACACAAAATAATTTTAATATCATATTGTATATATACGTGCAACATATTTATACATTTTTGTCTATATGCGTTAATCCAAGCCGTAAATTAATAACTTATAAACTGTATAACATCTATATAGATGCACTGTAATGAGAAGTTTATAGGGAACTATGAAATAAACCAAAATAGATGGTCAAATTTTAATTGCATCATATGCCAAAATTCTGTACATCATATTAAAGTTTTGAATAAAATTTATCATAGTTTTTAACATTTCTGAGATTTGTTTCTTTTATTAAATTTGTAAAATATGGCATAGAAATTGTACTTTTAATAATTATATATTTTTATCATTACTTTTTCCTATAAGGAAGTTTTGGTTTCATACTTTGAATAAAATTAACAAGGAAAAAAATGGCCGAGTCGCAAAATCTATTTCTCATAAGGCTCAGTCTTTCATATAACAGTGTTTCACACTACATGAAATTTTTTAGAAGCTGACTCCCGTGTTGAATGGGAATAAACTGTTATTGCAAAAAAGTACTATCTTCGACCTATTTATCAGTTCGCACGTAATATTTCGACTAACATTGAAGGGATTTTCACGAAATTTGGTATTTAGTTCTTCGCAGAAATCTGTCGGATAAATTTCGATTTTTATCTAAATCGGATTATTCTAATAGTTCCTGGAGTAGAAATGCGATTCTGAGCATTTGAAATTCATAGTTTCAAAATATTCACATCATTCGCGTAAAGCATACTAAAAATCATTGTTATTTCATATACTCTAAAAAGAAACTATGACGTAACAATAATATCACTCTACAATGACGCAACAATTGATGACACACTTATAGTCATCATTGCTGCTTCCACTGTAGTCAATTGTATTGCATCTGCATTTACAAACTTGTTAATAAAATAAACCATTTAAAAAATTTTATCAATAATTTTTATACCTGGATTTTGTTTATTTGATAACATAAAATATAAATTTTCAGTTTTGTGTTTTATAATAAAAAATTTAGACAATGCACACAAAATGCAACGTATAACAAATATTATTGATCGATGTTTAAATAATACAATATGCAAAATTTATCAGCTTTGTTGGAATTTTTTTCTATTATAAACATGTTATTCTCGTATTATGATATATAAAAATTTTCAATTTTCTTTTTAGATTAAAAATAAATTTGTTAAAATATGTAATAATAAATATTTCATTAATATCACTTTATATCAAGAAATGCAAGTAGGGATTTTTGTATCTTACAGCTTCACAAAAAGCTATCACAATGTGCAATATCTTGGGAATCGTAGTCACGTTACTGAATCAAAACGACAGGTAACCTCTAGTCTCGGTAGCCATTCGCAGTTTTATGACGTAATAATAATGATAATTTTGATATCATTCCTGACAGCACTCAACAAACTGGTGACGTAACAATAGGATAATTAGTTGCAAATATTATTGGCAATATTTGCGAAAATTCCTAATATTCCTTGTAACAATGCGCCTACATTGTATTCTATATATTATTTGCTAACTTGTATTATGATATAATTAAAATTTTCATGCATGTTCTTTACATTTACAGAAATTTTACACTTTTTTTAATAAAAAAAAAATGTGTTTCTAAGTTTTATACCAATAAATAATTATCGATACACATCTTTTATACCTCATTAAATTTAATTAAATTCTGATTTTAATTAAAAACTTCTTTAAAAATCTATCCTCAGTGTTTAAAAATTATATAAGTAAAATTAAATATGTTTTGAGAAATTTTTCTCACTTCATAGTTTTTAAATTATATCTACGATGTATACGAGATGATTATTATGGAAAATACTATGTTATTCCAAAATATATAAGTTAGAATTATTTATAATATTTAAAACACAATATATAATATATATTTTTAATTTAACTCGCATTAGGTTTTGCAAAAGAAATATTTAAGGAAAGCCAAGATAATATTTGCAACAAGTAGAAGAAATCTTTAAGGAAAAGGATATTGTTGAGTAAATAGATTCATTGGTAGTATGAAGGGAATAATGGATGCATTTGAAGCGAAAAAAGTGTGTTTAGATGAATAGATAGATGTCACGAAACCAGTAAGAGAAAATTATACTTGTTTATCTTTTATCATTGACAATCTATATTAATTTTATACGTAACAGTACAAGACACACAGTTTACATATACATAATATATATATTATAAACTTACTGTGCTTTTGAAGTACTTTTGTACTGTAATGTATAAAATTAATATAGATTGTCAATGATAAGAGCTAAACAAGTATATAATATATATATACTTTATAGTGTGTAAATTTTATTTTTTAATTATTAAAATATTAATGTTCAGATAATCTATATATATTATCCGCTTAACGTGAAGGATGTGTTCCAAATTTTCATAACATTAAACGGGGTAGTCTGATCTTCAGTTCACATGTTTAAAATTTGTTCCATTTTGATCATTTTTGTGTTATCAATACGAGTTATTTTTGCAGCAGTTAAAGATGTCGAAGATTGTGCAACTGTTTTAATTTTTCATCAATTTTTTACAGAAAAAATATTTAAAATTTGAATAACGTTATAGTGAAATAAAGTTAAACGGGGTGACGTTAAGCGGGGTATTATTGTAGATAAAATGCAGTTTTTCTGTTGTTTGTCTGTTCCGCAAAGGCTTTCGCAGCGTTTGATTCCTCGGGATCAAACTTGCCCTACACTTCTCACGGCCCTGCGTGTAACATATAGACTGTCCTGAATCCAGATCACCCCAGGAGATTGAGCATTTTAGAGTGACAACGAAAATGTCTTCGTTTAAATTCTTTAGAATCACAAATGCACCGAAATGACGTCACAATGACATAACAATAAATGATGTCACAAAACACGATTGCTATGTGACATCGCGACGACGTAACAATGGAGTGACGTTAGTGTGATCAGCCAACAGATTGCAAATGTATAATAAATGAATTTAAATGTAAAATGTTTTTTGTTCGATTTCGGTATGTCGTCGCAAGATCCCACGACCCCATCGTGACGTAACAAATATATGACAACACATCATTATGACGTAACTTAAGCACTTCCAAGACGTCATCTTCACATAATATTGATGAATGATTTCCGATTTTATACTTTAATAAATTTAGAAAAAAAAAAAACAAATAATTTCTTCCAGTTGTTATTCAATTAGTCTAATGTTTATAATATTTCAATAAGCATGAAGTTGAAATAATTTTCTATGAGCAATATAGTATATGATAAATCTAATGCATAACATTTGAAAAAAGCAATAATCAAACAAATTTAAATGCGATTACTCTGATTTAAAACTATAAAATGAAAATAATTTTTTATAAAAATTGTGTGTGAAAATGAAAATTTGGAAGGAAAGCTACTCATGAGTCATAGAGATGTTACATAGGAGATTAATGATATTTTTAAAATTGTAATTTACTAACACTGCTTTTTATTCGCTAAAATTAGATTATTTAAATTATTAGAATTTAAAAATTATTTCATAAAAATTTTAAGAATATTATTAAATATTTAGAGATAAATAATGAAAGTTTGCTTAAGTTTATTTTTATAAATAATGCAAAATTTATAGGAAAGCATAGCAAATTTACAGAATTATAGCTCAAAATTCATACATTTTTTTTGTAAAATTTTCATCATATATTATAAATTATTTTCTCAAACTATTCCATAATCAGGAGATTACTTTTAAAGATTATAAAATTGTAGATATGATGATGAATATTTATTTAAGTCGGTTTTAGTTTATATAAGCTTCTTAGTTTGTTTAAAACAATTACATTAATTACTAGCCGGCATTGTATTTTCATATGGACAACAACGATTTCGATATTCAAATTATATTTTGTTTAATTAAAATTCAAAGAGATAAATAAACAATTTTAACGAAAATTAAATAAGGGAAAATCAATCTCGATAATCCAAACTAATAAAACAGTTCCAAAAATAAAACATTGTTATTTAATATTGTTAGTTTTGATTAATATCAATAACGTTACATTTTTCGTCTTTATTAATCGAAAGAAACTAATGAGGAAGGCGAAAAATATCTAATTAAATACGGATCAAATACAAAAATCAATAAAAAAAAATGTTATTATTATATTAATTAAATATTTTATTACAAAAAATGAGAACAATGCTATCCACCATCATTACTTAAGATGCCATCCCCAGACAACAAAATCTATAAACACCTGGCTGCTGTAATTGTTATTTTATCGATTTAGAGTTTTAACAACATCTCACAATTTTCGAAGACAATTTTGATGCAATAAAAATTGCTACGCACACGATACTGTTTTAAAAATTGTGTAATTTTATTACTACATAAAGAGTTATTTACTTTAGAATGCAGTTAGTGTATCGTTTCGCTCTGACTTTGACAGAAATACATGTATCCGTTCCTTTTTATGATCAAGTACAGATCACATAGTTCTCTGGCGACTCAACTCAACCATTAGTCAATAGACATCTGCTAGAAATAAGTGCAATAGGGTAGACAATACAACTGTCTATTTATCATCTTTTCTCAGGTTGTTGTTAGAAGGAGGCATCTCGTTAGGAGTGCAGTAGACAGACTACTCGGTTTGGGAGTGTCACATATATAAATTTTCGGTGATTTAACGTTTTATCAGTTGTCGAGCAATTTTCCTTGACTTATTATACGCACAATGAATAATAATAGTAATGTTCGCACCCGGAAGACTGACTTTAACTTATCGTCTTCGATTAAAATGTTAACAAAAATTTAATCTTGACGTATAGATTCTTGTAGAAATAAAACACGGTTTTAAATAATTTAACATTCTTTACCATGTTTACATTTACTTATTTTTAACTTTGCAAACATATAAATCAATATTTGAATAGGGGAAAAAATGAAGAATTTTATGATTCCGAACGCTTACGTAATGTAAATATTTCATTATAATAACATAGTACATTTTATGTAGTCAGCATAAATTTTGAAAATCCGAGAGTATTTTCAACACAAATTTCAGGGAAATAAAAAATGTGAGATACATAACAATAACAAAAAGATTCTCCAATGAATAAACGTTCATATTTTTATCATATTTTATACAATTGTATATATGATTCAATTTGTTATCCATTATTTACGTATACTGTATTTACAAAGGATTATACATCATTCACTTCTATATGCTCTACGATTTTTCATTAATTTGATACAATATCTGCTACAAACTCCATTATTGATTATGATTTAAAGCATTATAATTCGCATTTTAATCTTTATTTTACTGTTTTTAAGCTTTCTTTCTCGTTTTTCTTATATTTTGCTTCATTCTTTGCAAAAAAATAGTGCAAAGAGAGTTATAAGTGTTTTAATATTTCGAAAAACGTTACGAGTGTTTAAATAATAAATACTTGTAACATTAATCGAAATATTAAAAAGAATATAAATATGATTGATCCAGACACTTTTTTACATGGAAATTTTAGATGCAGTTTAAAAAATAACATGTTGAATGATGAAAAAAATAGAAAAATTTAATCAGATAATTGCTTTTATCTTCGAAGAAAGTTCATGTATTGAACAATCCTCTATCAAACAATCTTTAAATTTTAAAAATATTATTATTTAGCGAATTAAATGCTTCAATTATGTACATAAGTTTGTCTGCTTTCTTAATAAATATTTAAATTTGGCAGTTGAAAGTTATAAATGATCCAAAACTGTTTGGTCGATATTTTTAGTGTTCATAGAGTGTCTTCATCACTCTTCTAGAAAGGGAAGGAAGTTGATTCGATTCACTCTGATTAAATCTATACGTGCAACCGCTAGAAGCTAACCAGTAGTTCAACAGTTACGAGCAGTTTCTATTTATAGAAACAATTCTGGTCGTAACTAGCCGGGGTATGCTCCAGTGTATAAAAATCGAAGTTTATCGATAATTCGCTAACGAATCCGAATCGTAAATTAATTTATTTCTTAATTAAACAGTCGAACGATCTTTTGTAACAGTTAGACTTTGTAAAATTTAAAATATCACGCTGCTTATTTCGTCGTGCAATATTTTCTATAGGAACGGCAGTCATGACTACGTTGTTATGGAGACGGAAATTGTTACCATGGAAACAACCAAAGCTCTGCAAAATGCTAACTATGGATGCAATATGATCAATATAACTATTACATAAATCTTCTACAGACACTGCATCGATGTGACGATAATAAAAATGCTTGTTGTGCTTTCAACTCTTCTTTATTTACGATTGCCATATCTAATATAACTCTCTTAAAGGCACAAACAACTCAAGATGTTCTGCAACAGTTTAAATTAATTAAATTTCCATCCGAATTAAAAATTATAGAACTTTTTTAATATTCTATATCGATTAAATATTAAAATTTGATAAAAGTCGGCGAAAATTCGATAAATAAACGAAAAATGTGAGGCAAAACTTTATTTAACTCGGTTTGTGATTATAAATGAAGAAAAATTATTTTATTTCGATTAACTTATGCTTCTCTTTAAGAAAATTATACGAACACATTTTAAAATATTTAGAAATTTAAAGTCATTCGGTGTAAAGTAAACAGGTTAATATTTAACGAGTTTCGAATTTTTAAAGTACATGTTATGTTATACACGCGATTTATTTTGTTTTTTCGTTCGATAATCGAGATGGAAACTGTAAAAAAAAAGCTTGAAAATCGACTACAGGCGTTTAATATTTTCTTAAAATCATTCAGGCGTTGCTTAATATTACTAAAATCATAATACCGATGAGTACTTTCGTTCGGATATGACGACAAACATTTTAAACCACTTCTCAATCTTTAATTAATTTTGGATTAAAAGAATGGTTTTTGTTTTATTTTTAATTTATGCATTTTAATATATCGTGCCTTTAACCTTTTATAAAATATTAATTAATCAAGTTTTATTTACGCATTTTTCTGAAATTTTATTAAAATTTTTATATTCAAAATATTACGTATTAATTTCGATTGATTAGTACTGTACATTCGAGCGGATTAAAAGTTCTTTTTTTTTAATATAAATTTATACTTCAAAAATTGTAAATTGTGAAAGAGCAACTAGTAATTAAACAAATTTTAAATAAAATTGCAGATATTTTAATAAAAATAAATGGCATTTTTTGCTGATTATCAGTAAAAATTTACATCAGGATAAATTATATTATGATTATTTTTAAGGAAAGATTGAGTTCTTAATTTATTACCCATGAGACAAAACATGATTATAAATGGTTGGAAAATTGTTAAAAAAAATAATTAAAACGTTTTCCATATGGAAAATAACATAATTATGTTTTTAACAAGTAAATTCTTTAGAAATGAGTTTAACATTGATCATATGTGATGGTTTGAAGGTTATTAATTTTTTTAAAATTCAAGCTGCCGCCATCTTGTAGTTATATGACGTAGGAACTTCAAATTAAGAACGTATATAACGTAACTAATAGGGAACAATTTCGTAAAATTTTAACATCCTACACTGTTTAGTTGTTGATATATTTGATAAAATACAGACCTGCATATATACGACCAAACTGAAGGCATAAGTCAATTTTTTTTTTTTTTAAAGTAGAGGAAAATATGTATAAAAATAAAATTAAATAGCAAAAACAAGTCATCAAAAAGTCTAATTAACGAAACGAAGCGTATTAAAATTTAAAACATAAATTTAGTAACGAAAATAAAAAATGGATCATGTTGTTGGCTATCGTTCAATTTTTAGTTAACGCTTACTAGATATATGGATAGATATTTGATATATATGTAGTTATGAGATTGCAGTTCAGGGTGGAAAATCAAATTTTAGAATAGCCGATTTTCCAATTTGCATATTTTCCACTTTTTCTGCCTTCGGGTAATACTAACTAAATCGAATCACGTAATAAAAGACGTAACTTCGCATCGTAGCAAGAGAGGAAAAAAAAAAACAAAATTTAAAGCTGTAAAATTTATGTTAGAATGAGTAAAATTTTATAATAATAAAATATAAATAACAATTTAAGGAACTATCTGCGATTAACTCAATTAAGAGAAAAAATATGTCGAATGATTAATTTTTTTTCAACTTAATCATTTTTATAATAAAGTCTCTGAAGATTACTTGGTAATTATTTATTAATTACCGGTATATCAAAATAAGTGTTTTTTTTTTTAATTATAATCGATATATCTTGAATTAATTCCAAGTAAACATGAATTGTTTTTGATATAATCGGCTTTGAATATAATAAAAAATTATTTCCTCTACGACTCTGTAAGCTCTTTATATCGGATTAATTCTTAAGTTCTAAATTATTAAGGATAAATTAATTAATTTATCTAATTAAATTCGAAAATGATCTCAATTTAGAGGAATGAGAACTAATAAAAGTTGCCTACACTCAATACTTTAGTCGAATATCTTAATTTGCATCTCAGCCGGTAAACTTTGAAAGATTTTATTCCGAAATTAATCTGTTTTGCAGTAAAAACTCATAAATTTAACGGATAATTTTGTAAACAATAAAAATTCAGGCATTAAAAATATTAAATCTTGCTTTTTTAATGCTTAGATGATAGCTATATCCTTTCGATTATTTAAATAATACGCATCTATAAATTTTTAATAAATTTTATTTCATTCAAATAATCACTCCAAACATAAACTTCTGTCGGTTTCTCACGTGTAACTTTGTAGTTGTCTTATCTTTTGATGCTTTTCCATATTTTAGAGGATCATTCAAACTTAGGATGAGAAATTTCCCAGATGGCGAGTCAAGAGCAACTCATTAATTATCTCAACAGCAGAAAACACAGCAATGCGATTACTGTTGTCACGTTTGTGCTCGAGAAACTACACGTTTTAGGTTAAAATCACTTTGAAAACTTTCTCGAGTATTAAACGTGACTCGATTTATTGCAACATTATTTTATAATTTTTTTTTTCCCCTGAGCTACATAAAGAAATATATATACATACATTCGCGCTTAATATTTTGTTAATCCGAGAAAAATGAGAAAAAATAAATGAATAAGTTATGGCAACACTAGTAGAGAAATTCGCAAAAATAGCACTTAACAAGCAACGTTCCAATATAGAGATGAAGAATAAGAAGCGTTCAGATAAGGGCAGAGAGGCAACATATGTCCTTCAAGAAGACTGAATCGTTGCTTCTAATTAACTGTAACGCTGTCGATATCGGTTGGATGTTATTATATGTGGCAAAGGTCTCTTTTTCTGCTAGAGAAGTAAATATGTCTAGGCAGCAGTTGATGAAGTGATACAATAAGTGAGAGTGTGAGATATGATACATTGGTAACGTTTGCAACTGCATTTCATCTTCTTCGAAGCATATATTATATTGATATTTTTATCTGACAAAAAGCAAGCTTCATATTATATTCATAATTAATATTTTGATAAAAAACTTATAAAACTTTAAAAATTAATATATAAGGTTTTTATTGATGATAAATAACGTTACAGTTAAAAAATCTTTCTTAATAAGTATAACAACTTTCATGTTTGATAAACAGAATTTATTGAATTTTCCTTTCCTTGGTTCCATTCAAGATGATTCCATCATGAACGGGACCAAGTTAAAACATCAATATTAGTACAATAACTGTATAACCTGGATCCGCTAAAGTTTAAACGGTCTAAGATGTTTATTTTTAGAAATACTTTGCGGGGAGTTTGATAAATTGATAGATTGAAAAAAATTTGTTTAATATATATCTAGAATTGTTTTCAGACTATGATATCATTCACGCAAAGTAAAAGCTTTTAGAGAAATCGCTGTTTTAATCTTTGGAAAGACCGCCATTTTAAACGAGACTAAATTAAATTTCAAAATCGGCAATGGTGTAACTTGGTTAAATCTTCTAAAATTCGGAATTCTGTGAGATAATCAGATCTGTAGATATATTATGGACTAAAAAAGTGACTACACAATGAACGGAACCAAGTTAAAACATCGATATTAGTACAATAACTGTATAACCTGGATCCGCTAAAGTTTAAACGGTCTAAGATGTTTATTTTTAGAGATACTTTGCGGGGAGTTTGATAAATTGATAGATTGAAAAAAATTTGTTTAATATATATCTAGAATTGTTTTCAGACTATGATATCATTCACGCAAAGTAAAAGCTTTTAGAGAAATCGCTGTTTTAATCTTTGGAAAGACCGCCATTTTAAACGAGACTAAATTAAATTTCAAAATCGGCAATGGTGTAACTTGGTTAAATCTTCTAAAATTCGGAATTCTGTGAGATAATCAGATCTGTAGATATATTATGGACTAAAAAAGTGACTACACAAGATCACTGTTGTACAATATATCTGGAATCCTTTCAATTATAACAATTCAGGTGGGACAAATAGTTTCAGAGATATCGAACAGTAGCCATTTTGGAACGAATCTATATAGAAAAGTGACTACACAAGATCACTGTTGTACAATATATCTAGAATTCTTTCAATTATAACAATTCAGGCGGGACAAATAGTTTCAGAGATATCGAACAGTAGCCATTTTGGAACGAATCTATATAGAACTCTCAAAATTAATAGGCCAAAACCTTTAAAAGTATGGAATGATCTCTTAAAACTGAATGTTATGCTTAGATTTTGGAATATCTTGATAGCCAGAGGGACATAATGGATACATCCAAGCAATTATTTTGTAAAAAAATGTTTAAAACCGATATTTGTTTTTATCTTTTATAATAAAATGTAATGTAAAAAAACAGAGGGACATAATAGATACATGCAAGCAATTATTTTGTAAAAAATGTTTAAAACCGATATTTGTTTTTATCTTTTATAATAAAATGTAATGTAAAAAAATACAATTTCGGGTATAAAGTTCTCTTATACAGTATATCTATAGAGACGTATTAAGGTCGTTTTCTGTAATGATAATCAATAAAATCAAACTCATAATATCTTTCAAAGTTGGAATCTTTCTTCAAAAACGGTATTGAGCAATGTTCGATTCTCTGGGGATCCAACCACAAACCAGTAAAAAATATTGTTGTTAGACATTATCGATCAAAACAAACCCGATAGGGAGGTCCCCGTTGTCAGTTCTCTTTCGTACGATAAAGCGACACTTACAGATGTCAATAGTCTTTGCAGGCAACACCCAAGAGAATCTCTCACAATTTTCCAGGCTGCTGAATGGATCGCTGTTACAAGCGATAGTAATTCTTAGTTTTATTATCAGACATCAGGAATCTACTCAATTTCGCCAACTTTCTATTGGTTCACCTCTTTCCCAATTTTGCACCGATAGTTATAAGGAATTTTCTCTTTTATACTTGCTATTTCTTTTATAAAATGAGATGTGCCAAGTTAAACTTTTATAGAAGAGATACAACATCAATACAACTCTTTCGAAATTACTTATCGCGTTTAAATTACTACAAAATAACATTCCTTTCTTAGCTGCAAAGGATGCATTCTAATGATGTTTCGAGCTCATCCGAATATTCGATTTTTGCCATCTAGACACTAGATTAATTTCCGATTTTCTGTAATTATATAAATGTTATCGATATCGAAATTTCTATAATTATTTATTTTTCTAACTTCCAAAAAATAATAATAATTTTTTCCCAATATTGATCTTGCGATCATTACATCAATGTTAATAAAATTGTTATACGATTTACAACTTAAGAATTACGAGTTTAATGAGCAATTAAATCGGCAATTATCGTTTTTAATCATTAATTAACGTCACGTTTGAAGAATTGACGGATATCGAAAATTCTTCGAGGAAATTTTATTTTTTTCCGTTTTTCGGAAGCAATTTTTCTTGAGATGCAGTCGTAGAAATTACACACTTAACGACTAAGAAGAGAGAATTATAACGTTAAATGATAAAATGCTATTTCTATTTTCTTTGACACTAATTTGCCGCGAAAACCATTAAGGTTAAACGAAACTTGCGAAGAGCAAATTTTACAAAATGCATTGGTTAATTTCTCTCACATTTTAAAAATTGAGAAAAGTTTTACGTCTCTCACACGCAATTAATCGTTTTGTAAATCGTTTCGCTTCGCATTCGACTTATGTTTTCGCATAATTTAATTTTTAGAAATAATTTCTGCTGTGTTTGCAACAGTAGAAATGCGGCTCTGTAATGTTTTTCTCTACAGAAATCGCGTAGGAAAAAAAAAACGAACATTAAGCATCGCTGAAGAATGTTGTTCTCGTTACTTCAAGAAAAAGTCAAAGAAATTAAAATTATGTTAGATAATTAAACGAAATATTAATGGTAATATATTTTAAATTATTTCTTTCATACTAAGAGCTGATATAGTACATATTCGGCATGGATATTTTGACGAATTTGCTTGGCATAATCCGATATTAGTTGGAGTGTAGACTTATTTTTTGAAGATTTGCCTTGGAAATTTGTTTTCCTTCTTGTCAAAGAGGCATTAGGTTACTGGAAAAAAAACTATTTGAATGTGTTTCTTGCAACATTTTCGAACGTTCCCTTCAACGTATCTTCTTCCTTGGAATGGCTCATCTTTTATGCAGAAGTTTCAAGCGATAAAAGTGGATACCATTCTTTTGATATAAACACGGTTGCGTTGTCAGAATATTCGGACGAAAACATGCTTTGGAGTAATTTATATATAAAAGTATCTTCACCAAGCAGAATTCTTGGGTAAAAAGATTTGCTTCAATGTCATCAGCTGGAATATCATTCAAAACAGGAAATAGCAGATAAATTTGTAGAAATAAATATAAAAATACTAATTTATCATTAAGATTCTTAATTTTAGAACAATCAGAGTTTATATATAAATATATTAAAGGGCTATTTTGCTTGAAATTATCGAATTCGTGACGAGTACAAATGCTTCTTCATTAATTTTCTGTATGAATTATCTTTTCGGCCGAGTTAATAAAACAGCCTGTAGAAGAAAATTCATGACCACCTGTTACCAAATTTCGCTTCTAACTTTATATAAATTACTCATGAATGATTTATAACATAAAAATTTTTACGCTAATTCTTAACCGTTTATAAATTATTCATTTTTAAGTAATTACCGATTAGAAACTTTTGCGAAAGACATATTAATAAGTTCGATATCATTTTTATCTTTTTTTTTTTTTACTAAAACGGGCTGTTTAATGGAAAAATAGCAGCTTCCATGCAACACTTCTTTAATTAAACAACATATAAAAGAAATTTTTAAAAACGTTTATAAACGGTAGAAAAATATGCCACTCGCGAAAAACGAATTTAAAAACAATCTTTTAATGGCATTTTCATTAATGATACGGAAAACTACTTTTTTTTTTTTCGTTCCTAGAATCGATAAAAGTAGTTTTCCGTATTAAAAAGTAAATAAATAAATGTATTCAATAGACTATTTTTCTTTTAATTTTTCTGGTACATTACTTATTAATGAAGATAGAATATTGAAGCGTTGTAGAATTTGTAAAATATTTTTGCTCCAACAAATAAATACATTCCGATATTTCGTCTCCATTTTTCTATTTTTATTCGAGTAGATAATGCATTAAAATGGTTATAATAAGATTGCACGGCTAGTATAAAAAGTAAAATAAAAAAAAAAAATAGGTTGTTAATCATACCGCTACGACCATGACTAAACAGTCGGATCATTAATACGTTTATACAGTGGTTTGACGGTATTTTTCTCTTTCGCTTTCCTTTCCCCTAAGCAACTCTGCTATTAGCTTAACGCCTGGATGATTCTTTAACCCATTAAATACTTCCACCCCGATATTACGTCATTAACCGCGCAATTTGACGCATGACGAAACAAGTTCTATCCACTTAACAACTCTACAAAGTTAGCTACGGCGCTAAAGATTTCCTTGCACAGAAATTTAAATTTTCGGAACAACACGTCGATAAAAGTATGTCATTCCATTTGGATTAAGTGAATTCAACAACATATACAAACACTAGATTTTAATCTGTTAATTAATAATTATCTTTTAAAAGTAAACTCTTCGTGTACCGCTTTAACTTTAATGCATCCTTGAGTAACTTTTGTTTAAGACATTCTAAAATTTAATCTGACGTTTTCTAAAGACCGAATTTTCCTTCTAAATACTTTATAACGTGTAAAGGTTTTAAATGTAATTTGGGAGTAGAACCGATGATAATTTAATGCAAAATTCTACATTTAAAATATTCATTTCTAACAGGTAAATGATTAGTTTAACGTTTTAAAATTATTAGAAATTTTATTATCATCGTTAAAATTAATTTTAAATATTTAAATTAGACGTTATATAATAAAAGTTTGTTTGTTTTAAATTTTTAAAAAGTTTAAAATAGCCTCAAAAATCTAACAATGGCTTGTTTGCATTACATCAAATCTCTTCTCCTTACTTCATTTTGTTTTTGCTTATATTCAGTAAATACATATTAATTTGTTTACATTTTATCTAGCAATTTTTCTTTTTATATTTATCTATCAATCGATAATGCGATTTTGATGATCATCCGTCTTTAAATAACGTTTCACGAGCAAAAAAAAAACATAAATTTTCAATCAGTCAGCACTTGTTAAACTTATCCTGTTAGAAAAATGCCTTTACTTCTTTCTGTGCCTATGCTAAACTAATATAAAAATTATTTTTTATTATTTTTTGGAAACTCGGAAACTCGAGTTAGTTTCTTGATAAATTATGAAAGAAGCAAGTCACCCACACACACACACACATAAATATATAATTTATAAAATGTTAATAGTATGTATGCTATTGATCTGATATCAACTCGTTCATGCATATTAAATTATTCAATTTTGTTTAATGTGATACATACTTTACGTGGACTACTTTGATTGACAATGCAGCATGAGAAATTTTATCATTTTTATAATTTTCGACAAGAATAAAAGCCAAAACAAAGGGGAGAAAAAAAAATGGCAAGCTACTTTAGCCAACGCATTAAGGTGAGATCAGCAGCTGTTGTTAATGGCGCAAATCGCCTCATAACAATTTATCTTTTTGGCCTCTGTTCTCACTTAAAAATGATTTACTATAAATACGTCATTAATATAATATATTTTAGATCGATTAACAATTTTTTTAATCCTGCAAAAAATCGGTATCAGTCCGCAAATAAATTTATTTATAACGCCCAGAAAGAATAGACAATTATATCTAATTTTTGAATTTAAAAATAAAAAATTGTCGCATTTCTATCCAAATAATTATAAATATTTTTGTTAATAAGTTATTAAACTTTATAACTTGGTATATTGGTGCAGAAGTGGAAGCAAAGTCATTTATCGCTCGACCGAGCGTACGATAACTAATCTTATCATGTTGACAAAATGATGGAGCAGATGAGTAAAAGATGCTTTCTAAACGACTGGTTAAATAAATGTTTATGTACTTTCCATATTAGTTTATATATATAAACGTATATAATAATTAAAACATAAATTTTATAACTCGAAACTTTGACATTAAAATAACGATTTAAAAGCGTTTTAATGTCGCAAATTCTATAAACGTTCAGCGTGATAAAAATGCGGAACAACATATAGAAATTAACCAAACTTTATTCGGTAAAGCGGAAAATATTCCTAATGTCAGAAGTAATGTTGAGTTTAGAGACTTCCATGTAAATCATTTCGAATAAACACACTCACCGGATGAAATTTATAGTAACCTAGTTAATCTTGTGTCCTCAAATTATTACTTTAATTCCACCAACATATATCAGGTGAGTTTGACTAAATTGTCCTTCTTGGATAAATTGTGCTATTAAACTGTCCCATAGCGTTAACCAAGCTGCTGTTTTATGAAAGATCTATGACTCGAGTTTGACTAAATTGTCCTTCTTGGATAAATGGTGCTATTAAACTGTCCCATAGCGTTAACCAAGCTGCTGTTTTATGAAAGATCTATGACTCCTTTTCCTAACACAAACGTTTGTATAAGCGAAGAAAATACTCTCTTTTCGTGACATAAAGTACAAAGGAAGGTTTCTAAATCAGCAATTAATAAACTTTATCGCTTAGTATATCGCTAGAAAGAGTATTAGATTATGAAAACTTTAAAATGATGATGTAAAATATATATACATAATTTAATATTAAAAGCAATTAAATAGTAGCACAGAATTTAATCTCCATAATTGCTGCTTTGAATGGAAAAAAAGCATCAATCAATCAAAAAGAACGTTTTTATTATGTAAACTTGCGTAACAATGAAACGTTATAAAACATTTAATAGAGTTATCGAGGTGTAATTTCTTAAGAAGAGAGAATGGAATGCTTACTTAAAGAAAGATAAATCGTCAAAGTTATCAGTATCGAGCAAGAAAAAAAATTTAATGTTCTTATAAAAAATTCAATCAATTTTTTGTATTGCAGTTGAAGCCTAGAATTAATTCTCCGACATAAAAAGTAGCAATAAGTTAAAGATACGGTTACTTTTTGTAAGTAATAAGGTTAATGTTGAATATTTTTTTAAGTTTAAAACCATTTTACTTGTGTTCTTTCGCCTCAAATAAACCACAAGTTTGTTGAAATTTAGAACTGAAATTTAGCAATATACTTAAACCATCCTGCTATAGAGATACTTTTCAAATTGATTACTATGTTACTCTTCAGTTCGGAAGAAAATAACATAAAGTACTTTAAATGTTAAGAGAATTTTTGAATGAGTAACATGAGAATAGGATGAAACTTATTTAAATTTTGCTCAGTTCCAAATGTTTTATATATCAAAGAATGGACTCCACGTAGAATAAAAGAATTTTTCACTCCACCAATAAATTACTTTTTATTGTCGCCACATTTATTCCGAATGTTTACAATAACAGAACTCTCGAAGATAATTAAATAATACTGTAATAAGAGACTTGCATAGATAAATATATTGCATTTTTTTAATTTTTTTGTGTCTAAAACTTCTTCGAAAGCGAATTCGTATAGATGTTTGGTATACGTTAAAAAATTCTTTTATTCTGAATAGCTGAATTGATGAAATTTAATCTATGTTACCATAACAGTTTCATTTTATTGTCTAAAAAAGTGTTTGTTGTTTTAGAAAGTTTCTGTCTAATAAATTCTACTTTTTTTACTCAAATTTCCTGAATTGTGAGAATTTTTCTCGCTGTTAAACTGAATAAATGTTTATCTGTTCCCATGGTGTTATCATAGTCAAAACATAACTTTTCCTGCACTACATAAATAACCAGCAAGCACATTTCGAAGCTAATATTCCAAAATTTACGTTTTCTGTTTATCAACAATGAAAATAAGTGCAAAAATTCTTATCCAAGTCTATTTTTTCTGTAGACGAATTAATGCATTTTTAAAAATGATCTGCACAATATTTTTTATTTGTTTCTTAACTTCCTTAACGTGTATACATTTGCAAGTATACAGTGATTGATTTTCTGTAGCAGTGGATACATAATTTATAAATTTTCTCACGATTATCATCATCAATTGGCTTAAAACAATTCTAGTTTGGATCGAAATTATTCAATTAAACAAACTTTGAAACTTGGAAAATTCAGAATATTAAAGCTGCGAAAACTACCTTCTACATCACTTGCTGGTTACGTTTACTTGTTAATAAAATAAACTTCTTAACACGCTATATATTAATCGGACTCTTTAAATTAATTTTGTTCCAATTAATTAATTGATATGGTAGACAGTTATCGAGTGAACTGTATCCGAGATAAGAAACGTTTCACAAAGATCAATTTTCGAGCTTTTTGCTTTATTGGAAAATTTGACTTTGGTCTGCACTTCTTCCTCTAAAGTTTGTCTTTTTCATTATACGACCACGTTGGGTTTCAAATCAAGTATTTTGATAAAAGGAAAGAAAACTGGACCGATCTACAACTGTATTTTTTCCTCCTCTTTATTTTTTTTTTTATTGATTCTTCAACTTTCTTCGTTTGTTTTTTGGTTTTATAACTTAATTTTCAATTGCAGTTTATATTCGCAGCAGCGATAAAGAAGAAACTCGCTTTTTACAATTAACAAATTAAACACCTTAAAGAAATTATGAAATTCCGATTTGTTTTTATTGAAATTTTAATTTTTAATTATATTAAAATATTATAATACGTATTAATCCAAATAAGAAATAAAAAAAATTAATTTAAAATAATAATTAATG